>JBBPBX010008693.1:0-61893 GCA_038048925.1 Garcialebias charrua
CAGATTCTAAAAGCTATGGAATGGACGAATAATTTTAGCTATTATTTCCCTCCAGAAAATCACACACACATGATTTATACATCAAAATAACAGGCTTAATCTCTTCTTTACATAACTGGGTCACTTGTCCATCTGTGACCTTCAGATGATCCATAGCAGCAGGAAAAGTGCTGCTTTATGTTTTATTTTTATTTTATTTTATAAAAATGTCTGGGTTTGACGATTAATTTTAGCTATTATTTCCCTCCAGAAGATCCCAGACACATGATTTATACATCAAAATAACAGGCTTAATCTCCTCTTTCCAGGACTAGGTCACTTGTCCATCTGTGACCCTCAGAGAAAAAACAGAAGCAGAAAAAATGCAGTATGGTTTCATGTTTATGTCTAAAATCTATGGAATGGACGAATAATTTTAGCTATTACTTCCCTCCAGAAAATCTCAGACACACGATTTGTACATCAAAATAACCGGCTCAAACTCCTCTATAACCCAGAGGTGTACCTAAGTCACTGGGACCTTCCACTGCTGAGATATGAGCAGAAAACCTCCAAATTATGCTCCGATGCAGGTGCCAGAATAGGGAGGGTTTGGCCCCCATCTGGGTTATAAGCGTTGGAATCCAGGTTGTTTGGTCTCATTTTAAAGATATGCATCTCCTCTATAATCCTGAGGTGGAATCAAGTCACTGGGACCTTCCAATGCTGTGATATAAGCAAAAAACCTCTAAAATGTGCACTGGTGGAGCTGCCGGCAATGTGTTTTTTTGACCCCTCCCATCTGGGTTAAGAGCATTAAATCCCAAAGATTCTGGTCTCATTTTAAAGATATGGATCTCCTCTATAACCTGTAGGTGTACCTAAGTCACTGGGACCTTCCACTGCTGAGATATGAGCAGAAAACCTCCAAATTATGCTCCAATGCAGGTTCCAGAATAGAGGGGGTGTGGCCCCCATCTGGGTCATAAGCATTGGAATCCAGGTTTTTTTGGTTTCATTTTAAAGATATGGATCTCCTCTATAACCTGTAGGTGTACCTAAGTCACTGGGACCTTCCACTGCTGAGATATGAGCAGAAAACCTCATGTGGGCCCTTCTATTTAAGGTTCTGGATGACATTGGTAATTGGGGTGAATACAGCATAAGTGCTGCAGGTACCCAATTATCAACAAATTTGGAGCTGCCCGCAAAGTGGTTTTTGACCCCTACCATCTGGGTTATGAGCATTGAATCCCAAAGATTCTGGTCTCATTTTAAAGATATGGATCTCCTCTATAACCTGTAGGTGTACCTAAGTCACTGGGACCTTCCACTGCTGAGATATGAGCAGAAAACCTCCAAATTATGCTCCAATGCAGGTTCCAGAATAGGGGGTGTGTGGCCCCCATCTGGGTTATAAGCATTGGAATCCAGGTTTTTTGGTCTCATTTTAAAGATATGGATCTCCTCTATAACCCAGAGGTGTACCTAAGTCACTGGGACCTTCCACTGCTGAGATATGAGCAGAAAACCTCCAAATTATGCTCCAATGCAGGTTCCAGAATAGGGGGGGTGTGGCCCCCATCTGGGTTATAAGCATTGGAATCCAGGTTTTTTGGTCTCATTTTAAAGATATGGATCTCCTCTATAACCCTGACATGGAATCAAGTCACTGGGACCTTCCATTGCTGAGATACAAGCAAAGAAAGAACCCTAAATCACGCTCCAGATTCTAAAAGCTATGGAATGGACGAATAATTTTAGCTATTATTTCCCTCCAGAAAATCACACACACATGATTTATACATCAAAATAACAGGCTTAATCTCTTCTTTACATAACTGGGTCACTTGTCCATCTGTGACCTTCAGATGATCCATAGCAGCAGGAAAAGTGCTGCTTTATGTTTTATTTTTATTTTATTTTATAAAAATGTCTGGGTTTGACGATTAATTTTAGCTATTATTTCCCTCCAGAAGATCCCAGACACATGATTTATACATCAAAATAACAGGCTTAATCTCCTCTTTCCAGGACTAGGTCACTTGTCCATCTGTGACCCTCAGAGAAAAAACAGAAGCAGAAAAAATGCAGTATGGTTTCATGTTTATGTCTAAAATCTATGGAATGGACGAATAATTTTAGCTATTACTTCCCTCCAGAAAATCTCAGACACACGATTTGTACATCAAAATAACCGGCTCAAACTCCTCTATAACCCAGAGGTGTACCTAAGTCACTGGGACCTTCCACTGCTGAGATATGAGCAGAAAACCTCCAAATTATGCTCCGATGCAGGTGCCAGAATAGGGAGGGTTTGGCCCCCATCTGGGTTATAAGTGTTGGAATCCAGGTTGTTTGGTCTCATTTTAAAGATATGGATCTCCTCTATAACCTGACATGGAATCAAGTCACTGGGACCTTCCACTGCTGAGATATGAGCAGAAAACCTCCAAATTATGCTCCGATGCAGGTGCCAGAATAGGGAGGGTTTGGCCCCCATCTGGGTTATAAGCGTTGGAATCCAGGTTGTTTGGTCTCATTTTAAAGATATGGATCTCCTCTATAACCCAGAGGTGTACCTAAGTCACTGGGACCTTCCACTGCTGAGATATGAGCAGAAAACCTCCAAATTATGCTCCAATGCAGGTTCCAGAATAGGGGGGGTGTGGCCCCCATCTGGGTTATAAGCATTGGAATCCAGGTTTTTTGGTCTCATTTTAAAGATATGGATCTCCTCTATAACCCAGAGGTGTACCTAAGTCACTGGGACCTTCCACTGCTGAGATATGAGCAGAAAACCTCCAAATTATGCTCCGATGCAGGTTCCAGAATAGGGGGGGTGTGGCCCCCATCTGGGTTATAAGCGTTGGAATCCAGGTTTTTTGGTCTCATTTTAAAGATATGGATCTCCTCTATAACCCTGACATGGAATCAAGTCACTGGGACCTTCCATTGCTGAGATACAAGCAAATAAAGAACCCTAAATCACGCTCCAGATTCTAAAAGCTATGGAATGGACGAATAATTTTAGCTATTATTTCCCTCCAGAAAATCACACACACATGATTTATACATCAAAATAACAGGCTTAATCTCTTCTTTACATAACTGGGTCACTTGTCCATCTGTGACCTTCAGATGATCCATAGCAGCAGGAAAAGTGCTGCTTTATGTTTTATTTTTATTTTATTTTATAAAAATGTCTGGGTTTGACGATTAATTTTAGCTATTATTTCCCTCCAGAAGATCCCAGACACATGATTTATACATCAAAATAACAGGCTTAATCTCCTCTTTCCAGGACTAGGTCACTTGTCCATCTGTGACCCTCAGAGAAAAAACAGAAGCAGAAAAAATGCAGTATGGTTTCATGTTTATGTCTAAAATCTATGGAATGGACGAATAATTTTAGCTATTACTTCCCTCCAGAAAATCTCAGACACACGATTTGTACATCAAAATAACCGGCTCAAACTCCTCTATAACCCAGAGGTGTACCTAAGTCACTGGGACCTTCCACTGCTGAGATATGAGCAGAAAACCTCCAAATTATGCTCCGATGCAGGTGCCAGAATAGGGAGGGTTTGGCCCCCATCTGGGTTATAAGTGTTGGAATCCAGGTTGTTTGGTCTCATTTTAAAGATATGGATCTCCTCTATAACCCTGACATGGAATCAAGTCACTGGGACCTTCCACTGCTGAGATATGAGCAGAAAACCTCCAAATTATGCTCCGATGCAGGTGCCAGAATAGGGAGGGTTTGGCCCCCATCTGGGTTATAAGCGTTGGAATCCAGGTTGTTTGGTCTCATTTTAAAGAAATGGATCTCCTCTATAACCCAGAGGTGTACCTAAGTCACTGGGACCTTCCACTGCTGAGATATGAGCAGAAAACCTCCAAATTATGCTCCAATGCAGGTTCCAGAATAGGGGGGGTGTGGCCCCCATCTGGGTTATAAGCATTGGAATCCAGGTTTTTTGGTCTCATTTTAAAGATATGGATCTCCTCTATAACCCTGACATAGAATCAAGTCACTGGGACCTTCCATTGCTGAGATACAAGCAAAGAAAGAACCCTAAATCACGCTCCAGATTCTAAAAGCTATGGAATGGACGAATAATTTTAGCTATTATTTCCCTCCAGAAAATCACACACACATGATTTATACATCAAAATAACAGGCTTAATCTCTTCTTTACATAACTGGGTCACTTGTCCATCTGTGACCTTCAGATGATCCATAGCAGCAGGAAAAGTGCTGCTTTATGTTTTATTTTTATTTTATTTTATAAAAATGTCTGGGTTTGACGATTCATTTTAGCTATTATTTCCCTCCAGAAGATCCCAGACACATGATTTATACATCAAAATAACAGGCTTAATCTCCTCTTTCCAGGACTAGGTCACTTGTCCATCTGTGACCCTCAGAGAAAAAACAGAAGCAGAAAAAATGCAGTATGGTTTCATGTTTATGTCTAAAATCTATGGAATGGACGAATAATTTTAGCTATTACTTCCCTCCAGAAAATCTCAGACACACGATTTGTACATCAAAATAACCGGCTCAAACACCTCTATAACCCAGAGGTGTACCTAAGTCACTGGGCCCTTCCACTGCTGAGATATGAGCAGAAAACCTCTAAATTAAGCTCCGATGCAGGTGCCAGAATAGGGAGGGTTTGGCCCCCATCTGGGTTATAAGTGTTGGAATCCAGGTTGTTTGGTCTCATTTTAAAGATATGGATCTCCTCTATAACCCTGACATGGAATCAAGTCACTGGGACCTTCCACTGCTGAGATATGAGCAGAAAACCTCCAAATTATGCTCCGATACAGGTGCCAGAATAGGGAGGGTTTGGCCCCCATCTGGGTTATAAGCGTTGGAATCCAGGTTGTTTGGTCTCATTTTAAAGATATGGATCTCCTATATAACCCAGAGGTGTACCTAAGTCACTGGGACCTTCCACTGCTGAGATATGAGCAGAAAACCTCCAAATTATGCTCCAATGCAGGTTCCAGAATAGGGGGGGTGTGGCCCCCATCTGGGTTATAAGCATTGGAATCCAGGTTTTTTGGTCTCATTTTAAAGATATGGATCTCCTCTATAACCCAGAGGTGTACCTAAGTCACTGGGACCTTCCACTGCTGAGATATGAGCAGAAAACCTCCAAATTATGCTCCAATGCAGGTTCCAGAATAGGGGGGGTGTGGCCCCCATCTGGGTTATAAGCATTGGAATCCAGGTTTTTTGGTCTCATTTTAAAGATATGGATCTCCTCTATAACCCAGAGGTGTACCTAAGTCACTGGGACCTTCCACTGCTGAGATATGAGCAGAAAACCTCCAAATTATGCTCCGATGCAGGTTCCAGAATAGGGGGGGTGTGGCCCCCATCTGGGTTATAAGCGTTGGAATCCAGGTTTTTTGGTCTCATTTTAAAGATATGGATCTCCTCTATAACCCAGAGGTGTACCTAAGTCACTGGGACCTTCCACTGCTGAGATATGAGCAGAAAACCTCCAAATTATGCTCCAATGCAGGTTCCAGAATAGGGGGGGTGTGGCCCCCATCTGGGTTATAAGCATTGGAATCCAGGTTTTTTGGTCTCATTTTAAAGATATGGATCTCCTCTATAACCCAGAGGTGTACCTAAGTCACTGGGACCTTCCACTGCTGAGATATGAGCAGAAAACCTCCAAATTATGCTCCAATGCAGGTTCCAGAATAGGGGGGGTGTGGCCCCCATCTGGGTTATAAGCATTGGAATCCAGGTTTTTTGGTCTCATTTTAAAGATATGGATCTCCTCTATAACCCAGAGGTGTACCTAAGTCACTGGGACCTTCCACTGCTGAGATATGAGCAGAAAACCTCCAAATTATGCTCCAATGCAGGTTCCAGAATAGGGGGTGTGTGGCCCCCATCTGGGTTATAAGCATTGGAATCCAGGTTTTTTGGTCTCATTTTAAAGATATGGATCTCCTCTATAACCCAGAGGTGTACCTAAGTCACTGGGACCTTCCACTGCTGAGATATGAGCAGAAAACCTCCAAATTATGCTCCGATGCAGGTTCCAGAATAGGGGGGGTGTGGCCCCCATCTGGGTTATAAGCGTTGGAATCCAGGTTTTTTGGTCTCATTTTAAAGATATGGATCTCCTCTATAACCCAGAGGTGTACCTAAGTCACTGGGACCTTCCATTGCTGAGATACAAGCAAAGAAAGAACCCTAAATCACGCTCCAGATTCTAAAAGCTATGGAATGGACGAATAATTTTAGCTATTATTTCCCTCCAGAAAATCACACACACATGATTTATACATCAAAATAACAGGCTTAATCTCTTCTTTACATAACTGGGTCACTTGTCCATCTGTGACCTTCAGATGATCCATAGCAGCAGGAAAAGTGCTGCTTTATGTTTTATTTTTATTTTATTTTATAAAAATGTCTGGGTTTGACAATTAATTTTAGCTATTATTTCCCTCCAGAAGATCCCAGACACATGATTTATACATCAAAATAACAGGCTTAATCTCCTCTTTCCAGGACTAGGTCACTTGTCCATCTGTGACCCTCAGAGAAAAAACAGAAGCAGAAAAAATGCAGTATGGTTTCATGTTTATGTCTAAAATCTATGGAATGGACGAATAATTTTAGCTATTACTTCCCTCCAGAATATCTCAGACACACGATTTGTACATCAAAATAACCGGCTCAAACTCCTCTATAACCCAGAGGTGTACCTAAGTCACTGGGACCTTCCACCGCTGAGATATGAGCAGAAAACCTCCAAATTATGCTCCGATGCAGGTGCCAGAATAGGGAGGGTTTGGCCCCCATCTGGGTTATAAGTGTTGGAATCCAGGTTGTTTGGTCTCATTTTAAAGATATGGATCTCTTCTATAACCCTGACATGGAATCAAGTCACTGGGACCTTCCACTGCTGAGATATGAGCAGAAAACCTCCAAATTATGCTCCGATGCAGGTGCCAGAATAGGGAGGGTTTGGCCTCCATCTGGGTTATAAGCGTTGGAATCCAGGTTGTTTGGTCTCATTTTAAAGAAATGGATCTCCTCTATAACCCAGAGGTGTACCTAAGTCACTGGGACCTTCCACTGCTGAGATATGAGCAGAAAACCTCCAAATTATGCTCCAATGCAGGTTCCAGAATAGGGGGGGTGTGGCCCCCATCTGGGTTATAAGCATTGGAATCCAGGTTTTTTGGTCTCATTTTAAAGATATGGATCTCCTCTATAACCCTGACATAGAATCAAGTCACTGGGACCTTCCATTGCTGAGATACAAGCAAAGAAAGAACCCTAAATCACGCTCCAGATTCTAAAAGCTATGGAATGGACGAATAATTTTAGCTATTATTTCCCTCCAGAAAATCACACACACATGATTTATACATCAAAATAACAGGCTTAATCTCTTCTTTACATAACTGGGTCACTTGTCCATCTGTGACCTTCAGATGATCCATAGCAGCAGGAAAAGTGCTGCTTTATGTTTTATTTTTATTTTATTTTATAAAAATGTCTGGGTTTGACGATTCATTTTAGCTATTATTTCCCTCCAGAAGATCCCAGACACATGATTTATACATCAAAATAATTGGCTTAATCTCCTCTTTCCAGGACTAGGTCACTTGTCCATCTGTGACCCTCAGAGAAAAAACAGAAGCAGAAAAAATGCAGTATGGTTTCATGTTTATGTCTAAAATCTATGGAATGGACGAATAATTTTAGCTATTACTTCCCTCCAGAAAATCTCAGAGACACGATTTGTACATCAAAATAACCGGCTCAAACACCTCTATAACCCAGAGGTGTACCTAAGTCACTGGGCCCTTCCACTGCTGAGATATGAGCAGAAAACCTCTAAATTAAGCTCCGATGCAGGTGGCAGAATAGGGAGGGTTTGGCCCCCATCTGGGTTATAAGTGTTGGAATCCAGGTTGTTTGGTCTCATTTTAAAGATATGGATCTCCTCTATAACCCTGACATGGAATCAAGTCACTGGGACCTTCCACTGCTGAGATATGAGCAGAAAACCTCCAAATTATGCTCCGATACAGGTGCCAGAATAGGGAGGGTTTGGCCCCCATCTGGGTTATAAGCGTTGGAATCCAGGTTGTTTGGTCTCATTTTAAAGATATGGATCTCCTATATAACCCAGAGGTGTACCTAAGTCACTGGGACCTTCCACTGCTGAGATATGAGCAGAAAACCTCCAAATTATGCTCCAATGCAGGTTCCAGAATAGGGGGGGTGTGGCCCCCATCTGGGTTATAAGCATTGGAATCCAGGTTTTTTGGTCTCATTTTAAAGATATGGATCTCCTCTATAACCCAGAGGTGTACCTAAGTCACTGGGACCTTCCACTGCTGAGATATGAGCAGAAAACCTCCAAATTATGCTCCAATGCAGGTTCCAGAATAGGGGGTGTGTGGCCCCCATCTGGGTTATAAGCATTGGAATCCAGGTTTTTTGGTCTCATTTTAAAGATATGGATCTCCTCTATAACCCAGAGGTGTACCTAAGTCACTGGGACCTTCCACTGCTGAGATATGAGCAGAAAACCTCCAAATTATGCTCCGATGCAGGTTCCAGAATAGGGGGGGTGTGGCCCCCATCTGGGTTATAAGCGTTGGAATCCAGGTTTTTTGGTCTCATTTTAAAGATATGGATCTCCTCTATAACCCAGAGGTGTACCTAAGTCACTGGGACCTTCCACTGCTGAGATATGAGCAGAAAACCTCCAAATTATGCTCCAATGCAGGTTCCAGAATAGGGGGGGTGTGGCCCCCATCTGGGTTATAAGCATTGGAATCCAGGTTTTTTGGTCTCATTTTAAAGATATGGATCTCCTCTATAACCCAGAGGTGTACCTAAGTCACTGGGACCTTCCACTGCTGAGATATGAGCAGAAAACCTCCAAATTATGCTCCAATGCAGGTTCCAGAATAGGGGGGGTGTGGCCCCCATCTGGGTTATAAGCATTGGAATCCAGGTTTTTTGGTCTCATTTTAAAGATATGGATCTCCTCTATAACCCAGAGGTGTACCTAAGTCACTGGGACCTTCCACTGCTGAGATATGAGCAGAAAACCTCCAAATTATGCTCCAATGCAGGTTCCAGAATAGGGGGGGTGTGGCCCCCATCTGGGTTATAAGCATTGGAATCCAGGTTTTTTGGTCTCATTTTAAAGATATGGATCTCCTCTATAACCCAGAGGTGTACCTAAGTCACTGGGACCTTCCACTGCTGAGATATGAGCAGAAAACCTCCAAATTATGCTCCAATGCAGGTTCCAGAATAGGGGGGGTGTGGCCCCCATCTGGGTTATAAGCATTGGAATCCAGGTTTTTTGGTCTCATTTTAAAGATATGGATCTCCTCTATAACCCAGAGGTGTACCTAAGTCACTGGGACCTTCCACTGCTGAGATATGAGCAGAAAACCTCCAAATTATGCTCCAATGCAGGTTCCAGAATAGGGGGGGTGTGGCCCCCATCTGGGTTATAAGCATTGGAATCCAGGTTTTTTGGTCTCATTTTAAAGATATGGATCTCCTCTATAACCCAGAGGTGTACCTAAGTCACTGGGACCTTCCACTCCTGAGATATGAGCAGAAAACCTCCAAATTATGCTCCAATACAGGTGCCAGAATAGGGAGGGTGTGGCCCCCATCTGGGTTATAAGCATTGGAATCCAGGTTGTTTGGTCTCATTTTAAAGATATGGATCTCCTCTATAACCCAGAGGTGTACCTAAGTCACTGGGACCTTCCACTCCTGAGATATGAGCAGAAAACCTCCAAATTATGCTCCGATACAGGTGCCAGAATAGGGAGGGTTTGGCCCCCATCTGGGTTATAAGCGTTGGAATCCAGGTTGTTTGGTCTCATTTTAAAGAAATGGATCTCCTCTATAACCCAGAGGTGTACCTAAGTCACTGGGACCTTCCACTGCTGAGATATGAGCAGAAAACCTCCAAATTATGCTCCATGCAGGTTCCAGAATAGGGGGGGTGTGGCCCCCATCTGGGTTATAAGCGTTGGAATCCAGGTTTTTTGGTCTCATTTTAAAGATATGGATCTCCTCTATAACCCAGAGGTGTACCTAAGTCACTGGGACCTTCCACTGCTGAGATATGAGCAGAAAACCTCCAAATTATGCTCCAATGCAGGTTCCAGAATAGGGGGGGTGTGGCCCCCATCTGGGTTATAAGCATTGGAATCCAGGTTTTTTGGTCTCATTTTAAAGATATGGATCTCCTCTATAACCCAGAGGTGTACCTAAGTCACTGGGACCTTCCACTGCTGAGATATGAGCAGAAAACCTCCAAATTATGCTCCAATGCAGGTTCCAGAATAGGGGGGGTGTGGCCCCCATCTGGGTTATAAGCATTGGAATCCAGGTTTTTTGGTCTCATTTTAAAGATATGGATCTCCTCTATAACCCAGAGGTGTACCTAAGTCACTGGGACCTTCCACTGCTGAGATATGAGCAGAAAACCTCCAAATTATGCTCCAATGCAGGTTCCAGAATAGGGGGGGTGTGGCCCCCATCTGGGTTATAAGCATTGGAATCCAGGTTTTTTGGTCTCATTTTAAAGATATGGATCTCCTCTATAACCCAGAGGTGTACCTAAGTCACTGGGACCTTCCACTGCTGAGATATGAGCAGAAAACCTCCAAATTATGCTCCAATGCAGGTTCCAGAATAGGGGGTGTGGCCCCCATCTGGGTTATAAGCATTGGAATCCAGGTTTTTTGGTCTCATTTTAAAGATATGGATCTCCTCTATAACCCAGAGGTGTACCTAAGTCACTGGGACCTTCCACTGCTGAGATATGAGCAGAAAACCTCCAAATTATGCTCCAATGCAGGTTCCAGAATAGGGGGGGTGTGGCCCCCATCTGGGTTATAAGCATTGGAATCCAGGTTTTTTGGTCTCATTTTAAAGATATGGATCTCCTCTATAACCCAGAGGTGTACCTAAGTCACTGGGACCTTCCACTGCTGAGATATGAGCAGAAAACCTCCAAATTATGCTCCGATGCAGGTTCCAGAATAGGGGGGGTGTGGCCCCCATCTGGGTTATAAGCGTTGGAATCCAGGTTTTTTGGTCTCATTTTAAAGATATGGATCTCCTCTATAACCCAGAGGTGTACCTAAGTCACTGGGACCTTCCATTGCTGAGATACAAGCAAAGAAAGAACCCTAAATCACGCTCCAGATTCTAAAAGCTATGGAATGGACGAATAATTTTAGCTATTATTTCCCTCCAGAAAATCACACACACATGATTTATACATCAAAATAACAGGCTTAATCTCTTCTTTACATAACTGGGTCACTTGTCCATCTGTGACCTTCAGATGATCCATAGCAGCAGGAAAAGTGCTGCTTTATGTTTTATTTTTATTTTATTTTATAAAAATGTCTGGGTTTGACAATTAATTTTAGCTATTATTTCCCTCCAGAAGATCCCAGACACATGATTTATACATCAAAATAACAGGCTTAATCTCCTCTTTCCAGGACTAGGTCACTTGTCCATCTGTGACCCTCAGAGAAAAAACAGAAGCAGAAAAAATGCAGTATGGTTTCATGTTTATGTCTAAAATCTATGGAATGGACGAATAATTTTAGCTATTACTTCCCTCCAGAATAATCTCAGACACACGATTTGTACATCAAAATAACCGGCTCAAACTCCTCTATAACCCAGAGGTGTACCTAAGTCACTGGGACCTTCCACTGCTGAGATATGAGCAGAAAACCTCCAAATTATGCTCCGATGCAGGTGCCAGAATAGGGAGGGTTTGGCCCCCATCTGGGTTATAAGCGTTGGAATCCAGGTTGTTTGGTCTCATTTTAAAGATATGGATCTCCTCTATAACCCAGAGGTGTACCTAAGTCACTGGGACCTTCCACTGCTGAGATATGAGCAGAAAACCTCCAAATTATGCTCCAATGCAGGTTCCAGAATAGGGGGGGTGTGGCCCCCATCTGGGTTATAAGCATTGGAATCCAGGTTTTTTGGTCTCATTTTAAAGATATGGATCTCCTCTATAACCCAGAGGTGTACCTAAGTCACTGGGACCTTCCACTGCTGAGATATGAGCAGAAAACCTCCAAATTATGCTCCGATGCAGGTTCCAGAATAGGGGGGGTGTGGCCCCCATCTGGGTTATAAGCGTTGGAATCCAGGTTTTTTGGTCTCATTTTAAAGATATGGATCTCCTCTATAACCCAGAGGTGTACCTAAGTCACTGGGACCTTCCACTGCTGAGATATGAGCAGAAAACCTCCAAATTATGCTCCAATGCAGGTTCCAGAATAGGGGGGGTGTGGCCCCCATCTGGGTTATAAGCATTGGAATCCAGGTTTTTTGGTCTCATTTTAAAGATATGGATCTCCTCTATAACCCAGAGGTGTACCTAAGTCACTGGGACCTTCCACTGCTGAGATATGAGCAGAAAACCTCCAAATTATGCTCCAATGCAGGTTCCAGAATAGGGGGGGTGTGGCCCCCATCTGGGTTATAAGCATTGGAATCCAGGTTTTTTGGTCTCATTTTAAAGATATGGATCTCCTCTATAACCCAGAGGTGTACCTAAGTCACTGGGACCTTCCACTGCTGAGATATGAGCAGAAAACCTCCAAATTATGCTCCAATGCAGGTTCCAGAATAGGGGGTGTGGCCCCCATCTGGGTTATAAGCATTGGAATCCAGGTTTTTTGGTCTCATTTTAAAGATATGGATCTCCTCTATAACCCAGAGGTGTACCTAAGTCACTGGGACCTTCCACTGCTGAGATATGAGCAGAAAACCTCCAAATTATGCTCCGATGCAGGTTCCAGAATAGGGGGGGTGTGGCCCCCATCTGGGTTATAAGCGTTGGAATCCAGGTTTTTTGGTCTCATTTTAAAGATATGGATCTCCTCTATAACCCAGAGGTGTACCTAAGTCACTGGGACCTTCCACTGCTGAGATACAAGCAAAGAAAGAACCCTAAATCACGCTCCAGATTCTAAAAGCTATGGAATGGACGAATAATTTTAGCTATTATTTCCCTCCAGAAAATCACACACACATGATTTATACATCAAAATAACAGGCTTAATCTCTTCTTTACATAACTGGGTCACTTGTCCATCTGTGACCTTCAGATGATCCATAGCAGCAGGAAAAGTGCTGCTTTATGTTTTATTTTTATTTTATTTTATAAAAATGTCTGGGTTTGACGATTAATTTTAGCTATTATTTCCCTCCAGAAGATCCCAGACACATGATTTATACATCAAAATAACAGGCTTAATCTCCTCTTTCCAGGACTAGGTCACTTGTCCATCTGTGACCCTCAGAGAAAAAACAGAAGCAGAAAAAATGCAGTATGGTTTCATGTTTATGTCTAAAATCTATGGAATGGACGAATAATTTTAGCTATTACTTCCCTCCAGAAAATCTCAGACACACGATTTGTACATCAAAATAACCGGCTCAAACTCCTCTATAACCCAGAGGTGTACCTAAGTCACTGGGACCTTCCACTGCTGAGATATGAGCAGAAAACCTCCAAATTATGCTCCGATGCAGGTGCCAGAATAGGGAGGGTTTGGCCCCCATCTGGGTTATAAGTGTTGGAATCCAGGTTGTTTGGTCTCATTTTAAAGATATGGATCTCTTCTATAACCCTGACATGGAATCAAGTCACTGGGACCTTCCACTGCTGAGATATGAGCAGAAAACCTCCAAATTATGCTCCGATGCAGGTGCCAGAATAGGGAGGGTTTGGCCTCCATCTGGGTTATAAGCGTTGGAATCCAGGTTGTTTGGTCTCATTTTAAAGAAATGGATCTCCTCTATAACCCAGAGGTGTACCTAAGTCACTGGGACCTTCCACTGCTGAGATATGAGCAGAAAACCTCCAAATTATGCTCCAATGCAGGTTCCAGAATAGGGGGGGTGTGGCCCCCATCTGGGTTATAAGCATTGGAATCCAGGTTTTTTGGTCTCATTTTAAAGATATGGATCTCCTCTATAACCCTGACATAGAATCAAGTCACTGGGACCTTCCATTGCTGAGATACAAGCAAAGAAAGAACCCTAAATCACGCTCCAGATTCTAAAAGCTATGGAATGGACGAATAATTTTAGCTATTATTTCCCTCCAGAAAATCACACACACATGATTTATACATCAAAATAACAGGCTTAATCTCTTCTTTACATAACTGGGTCACTTGTCCATCTGTGACCTTCAGATGATCCATAGCAGCAGGAAAAGTGCTGCTTTATGTTTTATTTTTATTTTATTTTATAAAAATGTCTGGGTTTGACGATTCATTTTAGCTATTATTTCCCTCCAGAAGATCCCAGACACATGATTTATACATCAAAATAATTGGCTTAATCTCCTCTTTCCAGGACTAGGTCACTTGTCCATCTGTGACCCTCAGAGAAAAAACAGAAGCAGAAAAAATGCAGTATGGTTTCATGTTTATGTCTAAAATCTATGGAATGGACGAATAATTTTAGCTATTACTTCCCTCCAGAAAATCTCAGAGACACGATTTGTACATCAAAATAACCGGCTCAAACACCTCTATAACCCAGAGGTGTACCTAAGTCACTGGGCCCTTCCACTGCTGAGATATGAGCAGAAAACCTCTAAATTAAGCTCCGATGCAGGTGGCAGAATAGGGAGGGTTTGGCCCCCATCTGGGTTATAAGTGTTGGAATCCAGGTTGTTTGGTCTCATTTTAAAGATATGGATCTCCTCTATAACCCTGACATGGAATCAAGTCACTGGGACCTTCCACTGCTGAGATATGAGCAGAAAACCTCCAAATTATGCTCCGATACAGGTGCCAGAATAGGGAGGGTTTGGCCCCCATCTGGGTTATAAGCGTTGGAATCCAGGTTGTTTGGTCTCATTTTAAAGATATGGATCTCCTATATAACCCAGAGGTGTACCTAAGTCACTGGGACCTTCCACTGCTGAGATATGAGCAGAAAACCTCCAAATTATGCTCCAATGCAGGTTCCAGAATAGGGGGGGTGTGGCCCCCATCTGGGTTATAAGCATTGGAATCCAGGTTTTTTTGGTCTCATTTTAAAGATATGGATCTCCTCTATAACCCAGAGGTGTACCTAAGTCATTGGGACCTTCCACTGCTGAGATATGAGCAGAAAACCTCCAAATTATGCTCCAATGCAGGTTCCAGAATAGGGGGTGTGTGGCCTCCATCTGGGTTATAAGCATTGGAATCCAGGTTTTTTGGTCTCATTTTAAAGATATGGATCTCCTCTATAACCCAGAGGTGTACCTAAGTCACTGGGACCTTCCACTGCTGAGATATGAGCAGAAAACCTCCAAATTATGCTCCGATGCAGGTTCCAGAATAGGGGGGGTGTGGCCCCCATCTGGGTTATAAGCGTTGGAATCCAGGTTTTTTGGTCTCATTTTAAAGATATGGATCTCCTCTATAACCCAGAGGTGTACCTAAGTCACTGGGACCTTCCACTGCTGAGATATGAGCAGAAAACCTCCAAATTATGCTCCAATGCAGGTTCCAGAATAGGGGGGGTGTGGCCCCCATCTGGGTTATAAGCATTGGAATCCAGGTTTTTTGGTCTCATTTTAAAGATATGGATCTCCTCTATAACCCAGAGGTGTACCTAAGTCACTGGGACCTTCCACTGCTGAGATATGAGCAGAAAACCTCCAAATTATGCTCCAATGCAGGTTCCAGAATAGGGGGGGTGTGGCCCCCATCTGGGTTATAAGCATTGGAATCCAGGTTTTTTGGTCTCATTTTAAAGATATGGATCTCCTCTATAACCCAGAGGTGTACCTAAGTCACTGGGACCTTCCACTGCTGAGATATGAGCAGAAAACCTCCAAATTATGCTCCAATGCAGGTTCCAGAATAGGGGGGGTGTGGCCCCCATCTGGGTTATAAGCATTGGAATCCAGGTTTTTTGGTCTCATTTTAAAGATATGGATCTCCTCTATAACCCAGAGGTGTACCTAAGTCACTGGGACCTTCCACTGCTGAGATATGAGCAGAAAACCTCCAAATTATGCTCCAATGCAGGTTCCAGAATAGGGGGGGTGTGGCCCCCATCTGGGTTATAAGCATTGGAATCCAGGTTTTTTGGTCTCATTTTAAAGATATGGATCTCCTCTATAACCCAGAGGTGTACCTAAGTCACTGGGACCTTCCACTGCTGAGATATGAGCAGAAAACCTCCAAATTATGCTCCAATGCAGGTTCCAGAATAGGGGGGGTGTGGCCCCCATCTGGGTTATAAGCATTGGAATCCAGGTTTTTTGGTCTCATTTTAAAGATATGGATCTCCTCTATAACCCAGAGGTGTACCTAAGTCACTGGGACCTTCCACTGCTGAGATATGAGCAGAAAACCTCCAAATTATGCTCCAATGCAGGTTCCAGAATAGGGGGGGTGTGGCCCCCATCTGGGTTATAAGCATTGGAATCCAGGTTTTTTGGTCTCATTTTAAAGATATGGATCTCCTCTATAACCCAGAGGTGTACCTAAGTCACTGGGACCTTCCACTGCTGAGATATGAGCAGAAAACCTCCAAATTATGCTCCAATGCAGGTTCCAGAATAGGGGGGGTGTGGCCCCCATCTGGGTTATAAGCATTGGAATCCAGGTTTTTTGGTCTCATTTTAAAGATATGGATCTCCTCTATAACCCTGACATGGAATCAAGTCACTGGGACCTTCCATTGCTGAGATACAAGCAAAGAAAGAACCCTAAATCACGCTCCAGATTCTAAAAGCTATGGAATGGACGAATAATTTTAGCTATTATTTCCCTCCAGAAAATCACACACACATGATTTATACATCAAAATAACAGGCTTAATCTCTTCTTTACATAACTGGGTCACTTGTCCATCTGTGACCTTCAGATGATCCATAGCAGCAGGAAAAGTGCTGCTTTATGTTTTATTTTTATTTTATTTTATAAAAATGTCTGGGTTTGACGATTCATTTTAGCTATTATTTCCCTCCAGAAGATCCCAGACACATGATTTATACATCAAAATAATTGGCTTAATCTCCTCTTTCCAGGACTAGGTCACTTGTCCATCTGTGACCCTCAGAGAAAAAACAGAAGCAGAAAAAATGCAGTATGGTTTCATGTTTATGTCTAAAATCTATGGAATGGACGAATAATTTTAGCTATTACTTCCCTCCAGAAAATCTCAGAGACACGATTTGTACATCAAAATAACCGGCTCAAACACCTCTATAACCCAGAGGTGTACCTAAGTCACTGGGCCCTTCCACTGCTGAGATATGAGCAGAAAACCTCTAAATTAAGCTCCGATGCAGGTGGCAGAATAGGGAGGGTTTGGCCCCCATCTGGGTTATAAGTGTTGGAATCCAGGTTGTTTGGTCTCATTTTAAAGATATGGATCTCCTCTATAACCCTGACATGGAATCAAGTCACTGGGACCTTCCACTGCTGAGATATGAGCAGAAAACCTCCAAATTATGCTCCGATACAGGTGCCAGAATAGGGAGGGTTTGGCCCCCATCTGGGTTATAAGCGTTGGAATCCAGGTTGTTTGGTCTCATTTTAAAGATATGGATCTCCTATATAACCCAGAGGTGTACCTAAGTCACTGGGACCTTCCACTGCTGAGATATGAGCAGAAAACCTCCAAATTATGCTCCAATGCAGGTTCCAGAATAGGGGGGGTGTGGCCCCCATCTGGGTTATAAGCATTGGAATCCAGGTTTTTTTGGTCTCATTTTAAAGATATGGATCTCCTCTATAACCCAGAGGTGTACCTAAGTCATTGGGACCTTCCACTGCTGAGATATGAGCAGAAAACCTCCAAATTATGCTCCAATGCAGGTTCCAGAATAGGGGGTGTGTGGCCCCCATCTGGGTTATAAGCATTGGAATCCAGGTTTTTTGGTCTCATTTTAAAGATATGGATCTCCTCTATAACCCAGAGGTGTACCTAAGTCACTGGGACCTTCCACTGCTGAGATATGAGCAGAAAACCTCCAAATTATGCTCCGATGCAGGTTCCAGAATAGGGGGGGTGTGGCCCCCATCTGGGTTATAAGCGTTGGAATCCAGGTTTTTTGGTCTCATTTTAAAGATATGGATCTCCTCTATAACCCAGAGGTGTACCTAAGTCACTGGGACCTTCCACTGCTGAGATATGAGCAGAAAACCTCCAAATTATGCTCCAATGCAGGTTCCAGAATAGGGGGGGTGTGGCCCCCATCTGGGTTATAAGCATTGGAATCCAGGTTTTTTGGTCTCATTTTAAAGATATGGATCTCCTCTATAACCCAGAGGTGTACCTAAGTCACTGGGACCTTCCACTGCTGAGATATGAGCAGAAAACCTCCAAATTATGCTCCAATGCAGGTTCCAGAATAGGGGGGGTGTGGCCCCCATCTGGGTTATAAGCATTGGAATCCAGGTTTTTTGGTCTCATTTTAAAGATATGGATCTCCTCTATAACCCAGAGGTGTACCTAAGTCACTGGGACCTTCCACTGCTGAGATATGAGCAGAAAACCTCCAAATTATGCTCCAATGCAGGTTCCAGAATAGGGGGTGTGTGGCCCCCATCTGGGTTATAAGCATTGGAATCCAGGTTTTTTGGTCTCATTTTAAAGATATGGATCTCCTCTATAACCCAGAGGTGTACCTAAGTCACTGGGACCTTCCACTGCTGAGATATGAGCAGAAAACCTCCAAATTATGCTCCGATGCAGGTTCCAGAATAGGGGGGGTGTGGCCCCCATCTGGGTTATAAGCGTTGGAATCCAGGTTTTTTGGTCTCATTTTAAAGATATGGATCTCCTCTATAACCCAGAGGTGTACCTAAGTCACTGGGACCTTCCACTGCTGAGATATGAGCAGAAAACCTCCAAATTATGCTCCAATGCAGGTTCCAGAATAGGGGGGGTGTGGCCCCCATCTGGGTTATAAGCATTGGAATCCAGGTTTTTTGGTCTCATTTTAAAGATATGGATCTCCTCTATAACCCAGAGGTGTACCTAAGTCACTGGGACCTTCCACTGCTGAGATATGAGCAGAAAACCTCCAAATTATGCTCCAATGCAGGTTCCAGAATAGGGGGGGTGTGGCCCCCATCTGGGTTATAAGCATTGGAATCCAGGTTTTTTGGTCTCATTTTAAAGATATGGATCTCCTCTATAACCCAGAGGTGTACCTAAGTCACTGGGACCTTCCACTGCTGAGATATGAGCAGAAAACCTCCAAATTATGCTCCAATGCAGGTTCCAGAATAGGGGGGGTGTGGCCCCCATCTGGGTTATAAGCATTGGAATCCAGGTTTTTTGGTCTCATTTTAAAGATATGGATCTCCTCTATAACCCTGACATGGAATCAAGTCACTGGGACCTTCCATTGCTGAGATACAAGCAAAGAAAGAACCCTAAATCACGCTCCAGATTCTAAAAGCTATGGAATGGACGAATAATTTTAGCTATTATTTCCCTCCAGAAAATCACACACACATGATTTATACATCAAAATAACAGGCTTAATCTCTTCTTTACATAACTGGGTCACTTGTCCATCTGTGACCTTCAGATGATCCATAGCAGCAGGAAAAGTGCTGCTTTATGTTTTATTTTTATTTTATTTTATAAAAATGTCTGGGTTTGACGATTCATTTTAGCTATTATTTCCCTCCAGAAGATCCCAGACACATGATTTATACATCAAAATAACAGGCTTAATCTCCTCTTTCCAGGACTAGGTCACTTGTCCATCTGTGACCCTCAGAGAAAAAACAGAAGCAGAAAAAATGCAGTATGGTTTCATGTTTATGTCTAAAATCTATGGAATGGACGAATAATTTTAGCTATTACTTCCCTCCAGAAAATCTCAGACACACGATTTGTACATCAAAATAACCGGCTCAAACTCCTCTATAACCCAGAGGTGTACCTAAGTCACTGGGCCCTTCCACTGCTGAGATATGAGCAGAAAACCTCTAAATTAAGCTCCGATGCAGGTGCCAGAATAGGGAGGGTTTGGCCCCCATCTGGGTTATAAGCGTTGGAATCCAGGTTGTTTGGTCTCATTTTAAAGATATGGATCTCCTCTATAACCCAGAGGTGTACCTAAGTCACTGGGACCTTCCACTGCTGAGATATGAGCAGAAAACCTCCAAATTATGCTCCAATGCAGGTTCCAGAATAGGGGGGGTGTGGCCCCCATCTGGGTTATAAGCATTGGAATCCAGGTTTTTTGGTCTCATTTTAAAGATATGGATCTCCTCTATAACCCAGAGGTGTACCTAAGTCACTGGGACCTTCCACTGCTGAGATATGAGCAGAAAACCTCCAAATTATGCTCCAATGCAGGTTCCAGAATAGGGGGGGTGTGGCCCCCATCTGGGTTATAAGCATTGGAATCCAGGTTTTTTGGTCTCATTTTAAAGATATGGATCTCCTCTATAACCCAGAGGTGTACCTAAGTCACTGGGACCTTCCACTGCTGAGATATGAGCAGAAAACCTCCAAATTATGCTCCAATGCAGGTTCCAGAATAGGGGGGGTGTGGCCCCCATCTGGGTTATAAGCATTGGAATCCAGGTTTTTTGGTCTCATTTTAAAGATATGGATCTCCTCTATAACCCAGAGGTGTACCTAAGTCACTGGGACCTTCCACTGCTGAGATATGAGCAGAAAACCTCCAAATTATGCTCCAATGCAGGTTCCAGAATAGGGGGTGTGTGGCCCCCATCTGGGTTATAAGCATTGGAATCCAGGTTTTTTGGTCTCATTTTAAAGATATGGATCTCCTCTATAACCCAGAGGTGTACCTAAGTCACTGGGACCTTCCACTGCTGAGATATGAGCAGAAAACCTCCAAATTATGCTCCGATGCAGGTTCCAGAATAGGGGGGGTGTGGCCCCCATCTGGGTTATAAGCGTTGGAATCCAGGTTTTTTGGTCTCATTTTAAAGATATGGATCTCCTCTATAACCCAGAGGTGTACCTAAGTCACTGGGACCTTCCACTGCTGAGATATGAGCAGAAAACCTCCAAATTATGCTCCAATGCAGGTTCCAGAATAGGGGGGGTGTGGCCCCCATCTGGGTTATAAGCATTGGAATCCAGGTTTTTTGGTCTCATTTTAAAGATATGGATCTCCTCTATAACCCAGAGGTGTACCTAAGTCACTGGGACCTTCCACTGCTGAGATATGAGCAGAAAACCTCCAAATTATGCTCCAATGCAGGTTCCAGAATAGGGGGGGTGTGGCCCCCATCTGGGTTATAAGCATTGGAATCCAGGTTTTTTGGTCTCATTTTAAAGATATGGATCTCCTCTATAACCCAGAGGTGTACCTAAGTCACTGGGACCTTCCACTGCTGAGATATGAGCAGAAAACCTCCAAATTATGCTCCAATGCAGGTTCCAGAATAGGGGGGGTGTGGCCCCCATCTGGGTTATAAGCATTGGAATCCAGGTTTTTTGGTCTCATTTTAAAGATATGGATCTCCTCTATAACCCTGACATGGAATCAAGTCACTGGGACCTTCCATTGCTGAGATACAAGCAAAGAAAGAACCCTAAATCACGCTCCAGATTCTAAAAGCTATGGAATGGACGAATAATTTTAGCTATTATTTCCCTCCAGAAAATCACACACACATGATTTATACATCAAAATAACAGGCTTAATCTCTTCTTTACATAACTGGGTCACTTGTCCATCTGTGACCTTCAGATGATCCATAGCAGCAGGAAAAGTGCTGCTTTATGTTTTATTTTTATTTTATTTTATAAAAATGTCTGGGTTTGACGATTAATTTTAGCTATTATTTCCCTCCAGAAGATCCCAGACACATGATTTATACATCAAAATAACAGGCTTAATCTCCTCTTTCCAGGACTAGGTCACTTGTCCATCTGTGACCCTCAGAGAAAAAACAGAAGCAGAAAAAATGCAGTATGGTTTCATGTTTATGTCTAAAATCTATGGAATGGACGAATAATTTTAGCTATTACTTCCCTCCAGAAAATCTCAGACACACGATTTGTACATCAAAATAACCGGCTCAAACTCCTCTATAACCCAGAGGTGTACCTAAGTCACTGGGCCCTTCCACTGCTGAGATATGAGCAGAAAACCTCTAAATTAAGCTCCGATGCAGGTGCCAGAATAGGGAGGGTTTGGCCCCCATCTGGGTTATAAGCGTTGGAATCCAGGTTGTTTGGTCTCATTTTAAAGATATCGATCTCCTCTATAACCCAGAGGTGTACCTAAGTCACTGGGACCTTCCACTGCTGAGATATGAGCAGAAAACCTCCAAATTATGCTCCAATGCAGGTTCCAGAATAGGGGGGGTGTGGCCCCCATCTGGGTTATAAGCATTGGAATCCAGGTTTTTTGGTCTCATTTTAAAGATATGGATCTCCTCTATAACCCAGAGGTGTACCTAAGTCACTGGGACCTTCCACTGCTGAGATATGAGCAGAAAACCTCCAAATTATGCTCCAATGCAGGTTCCAGAATAGGGGGTGTGTGGCCCCCATCTGGGTTATAAGCATTGGAATCCAGGTTTTTTGGTCTCATTTTAAAGATATGGATCTCCTCTATAACCCAGAGGTGTACCTAAGTCACTGGGACCTTCCACTGCTGAGATATGAGCAGAAAACCTCCAAATTATGCTCCAATGCAGGTTCCAGAATAGGGGGGGTGTGGCCCCCATCTGGGTTATAAGCATTGGAATCCAGGTTTTTTGGTCTCATTTTAAAGATATGGATCTCCTCTATAACCCAGAGGTGTACCTAAGTCACTGGGACCTTCCACTGCTGAGATATGAGCAGAAAACCTCCAAATTATGCTCCAATGCAGGTTCCAGAATAGGGGGTGTGTGGCCCCCATCTGGGTTATAAGCATTGGAATCCAGGTTTTTTGGTCTCATTTTAAAGATATGGATCTCCTCTATAACCCAGAGGTGTACCTAAGTCACTGGGACCTTCCACTGCTGAGATATGAGCAGAAAACCTCCAAATTATGCTCCAATGCAGGTTCCAGAATAGGGGGGGTGTGGCCCCCATCTGGGTTATAAGCATTGGAATCCAGGTTTTTTGGTCTCATTTTAAAGATATGGATCTCCTCTATAACCCAGAGGTGTACCTAAGTCACTGGGACCTTCCACTGCTGAGATATGAGCAGAAAACCTCCAAATTATGCTCCAATGCAGGTTCCAGAATAGGGTGGGGTGTGGCCCCCATCTGGGTTATAAGCATTGGAATCCAGGTTTTTTGGTCTCATTTTAAAGATATGGATCTCCTCTATAACCCAGAGGTGTACCTAAGTCACTGGGACCTTCCACTGCTGAGATATGAGCAGAAAACCTCCAAATTATGCTCCAATGCAGGTTCCAGAATAGGGGGGGTGTGGCCCCCATCTGGGTTATAAGCATTGGAATCCAGGTTTTTTGGTCTCATTTTAAAGATATGGATCTCCTCTATAACCCAGAGGTGTACCTAAGTCACTGGGACCTTCCACTCCTGAGATATGAGCAGAAAACCTCCAAATTATGCTCCAATGCAGGTTCCAGAATAGGGGGGGTGTGGCCCCCATCTGGGTTATAAGCATTGGAATCCAGGTTTTTTGGTCTCATTTTAAAGATATGGATCTCCTCTATAACCCTGACATGGAATCAAGTCACTGGGACCTTCCATTGCTGAGATACAAGCAAATAAAGAACCCTAAATCACGCTCCAGATTCTAAAAGCTATGGAATGGACGAATAATTTTAGCTATTATTTCCCTCCAGAAAATCACACACACATGATTTATACATCAAAATAACAGGCTTAATCTCTTCTTTACATAACTGGGTCACTTGTCCATCTGTGACCTTCAGATGATCCATAGCAGCAGGAAAAGTGCTGCTTTATGTTTTATTTTTATTTTATTTTATAAAAATGTCTGGGTTTGACGATTAATTTTAGCTATTATTTCCCTCCAGAAGATCCCAGACACATGATTTATACATCAAAATAACAGGCTTAATCTCCTCTTTCCAGGACTAGGTCACTTGTCCATCTGTGACCCTCAGAGAAAAAACAGAAGCAGAAAAAATGCAGTATGGTTTCATGTTTATGTCTAAAATCTATGGAATGGACGAATAATTTTAGCTATTACTTCCCTCCAGAATATCTCAGACACACGATTTGTACATCAAAATAACCGGCTCAAACTCCTCTATAACCCAGAGGTGTACCTAAGTCACTGGGACCTTCCACCGCTGAGATATGAGCAGAAAACCTCCAAATTATGCTCCAATGCAGGTGCCAGAATAGGGAGGGTTTGGCCCCCATCTGGGTTATAAGTGTTGGAATCCAGGTTGTTTGGTCTCATTTTAAAGATATGGATCTCTTCTATAACCCTGACATGGAATCAAGTCACTGGGACCTTCCACTGCTGAGATATGAGCAGAAAACCTCCAAATTATGCTCCGATGCAGGTGCCAGAATAGGGAGGGTTTGGCCTCCATCTGGGTTATAAGCGTTGGAATCCAGGTTGTTTGGTCTCATTTTAAAGAAATGGATCTCCTCTATAACCCAGAGGTGTACCTAAGTCACTGGGACCTTCCACTGCTGAGATATGAGCAGAAAACCTCCAAATTATGCTCCAATGCAGGTTCCAGAATAGGGGGGGTGTGGCCCCCATCTGGGTTATAAGCATTGGAATCCAGGTTTTTTGGTCTCATTTTAAAGATATGGATCTCCTCTATAACCCTGACATAGAATCAAGTCACTGGGACCTTCCATTGCTGAGATACAAGCAAAGAAAGAACCCTAAATCACGCTCCAGATTCTAAAAGCTATGGAATGGACGAATAATTTTAGCTATTATTTCCCTCCAGAAAATCACACACACATGATTTATACATCAAAATAACAGGCTTAATCTCCTCTTTCCAGGACTAGGTCACTTGTCCATCTGTGACCCTCAGAGAAAAAACAGAAGCAGAAAAAATGCAGTATGGTTTCATGTTTATGTCTAAAATCTATGGAATGGACGAATAATTTTAGCTATTACTTCCCTCCAGAAAATCTCAGACACACGATTTGTACATCAAAATAACCGGCTCAAACTCCTCTATAACCCAGAGGTGTACCTAAGTCACTGGGCCCTTCCACTGCTGAGATATGAGCAGAAAACCTCTAAATTAAGCTCCGATGCAGGTGCCAGAATAGGGAGGGTTTGGCCCCCATCTGGGTTATAAGCGTTGGAATCCAGGTTGTTTGGTCTCATTTTAAAGATATCGATCTCCTCTATAACCCAGAGGTGTACCTAAGTCACTGGGACCTTCCACTGCTGAGATATGAGCAGAAAACCTCCAAATTATGCTCCAATGCAGGTTCCAGAATAGGGGGGGTGTGGCCCCCATCTGGGTTATAAGCATTGGAATCCAGGTTTTTTGGTCTCATTTTAAAGATATGGATCTCCTCTATAACCCAGAGGTGTACCTAAGTCACTGGGACCTTCCACTGCTGAGATATGAGCAGAAAACCTCCAAATTATGCTCCAATGCAGGTTCCAGAATAGGGGGTGTGTGGCCCCCATCTGGGTTATAAGCATTGGAATCCAGGTTTTTTGGTCTCATTTTAAAGATATGGATCTCCTCTATAACCCAGAGGTGTACCTAAGTCACTGGGACCTTCCACTGCTGAGATATGAGCAGAAAACCTCCAAATTATGCTCCAATGCAGGTTCCAGAATAGGGGGGGTGTGGCCCCCATCTGGGTTATAAGCATTGGAATCCAGGTTTTTTGGTCTCATTTTAAAGATATGGATCTCCTCTATAACCCAGAGGTGTACCTAAGTCACTGGGACCTTCCACTGCTGAGATATGAGCAGAAAACCTCCAAATTATGCTCCAATGCAGGTTCCAGAATAGGGGGGGTGTGGCCCCCATCTGGGTTATAAGCATTGGAATCCAGGTTTTTTGGTCTCATTTTAAAGATATGGATCTCCTCTATAACCCTGACATGGAATCAAGTCACTGGGACCTTCCATTGCTGAGATACAAGCAAAGAAAGAACCCTAAATCACGCTCCAGATTCTAAAAGCTATGGAATGGACGAATAATTTTAGCTATTATTTCCCTCCAGAAAATCACACACACATGATTTATACATCAAAATAACAGGCTTAATCTCTTCTTTACATAACTGGGTCACTTGTCCATCTGTGACCTTCAGATGATCCATAGCAGCAGGAAAAGTGCTGCTTTATGTTTTATTTTTATTTTATTTTATAAAAATGTCTGGGTTTGACAATTAATTTTAGCTATTATTTCCCTCCAGAAGATCCCAGACACATGATTTATACATCAAAATAACAGGCTTAATCTCCTCTTTCCAGGACTAGGTCACTTGTCCATCTGTGACCCTCAGAGAAAAAACAGAAGCAGAAAAAATGCAGTATGGTTTCATGTTTATGTCTAAAATCTATGGAATGGACGAATAATTTTAGCTATTACTTCCCTCCAGAATATCTCAGACACACGATTTGTACATCAAAATAACCGGCTCAAACTCCTCTATAACCCAGAGGTGTACCTAAGTCACTGGGACCTTCCACCGCTGAGATATGAGCAGAAAACCTCCAAATTATGCTCCAATGCAGGTGCCAGAATAGGGAGGGTTTGGCCCCCATCTGGGTTATAAGTGTTGGAATCCAGGTTGTTTGGTCTCATTTTAAAGATATGGATCTCTTCTATAACCCTGACATGGAATCAAGTCACTGGGACCTTCCACTGCTGAGATATGAGCAGAAAACCTCCAAATTATGCTCCGATGCAGGTGCCAGAATAGGGAGGGTTTGGCCTCCATCTGGGTTATAAGCGTTGGAATCCAGGTTGTTTGGTCTCATTTTAAAGAAATGGATCTCCTCTATAACCCAGAGGTGTACCTAAGTCACTGGGACCTTCCACTGCTGAGATATGAGCAGAAAACCTCCAAATTATGCTCCAATGCAGGTTCCAGAATAGGGGGGGTGTGGCCCCCATCTGGGTTATAAGCATTGGAATCCAGGTTTTTTGGTCTCATTTTAAAGATATGGATCTCCTCTATAACCCTGACATAGAATCAAGTCACTGGGACCTTCCATTGCTGAGATACAAGCAAAGAAAGAACCCTAAATCACGCTCCAGATTCTAAAAGCTATGGAATGGACGAATAATTTTAGCTATTATTTCCCTCCAGAAAATCACACACACATGATTTATACATCAAAATAACAGGCTTAATCTCCTCTTTCCAGGACTAGGTCACTTGTCCATCTGTGACCCTCAGAGAAAAAACAGAAGCAGAAAAAATGCAGTATGGTTTCATGTTTATGTCTAAAATCTATGGAATGGACGAATAATTTTAGCTATTACTTCCCTCCAGAAAATCTCAGACACACGATTTGTACATCAAAATAACCGGCTCAAACTCCTCTATAACCCAGAGGTGTACCTAAGTCACTGGGCCCTTCCACTGCTGAGATATGAGCAGAAAACCTCTAAATTAAGCTCCGATGCAGGTGCCAGAATAGGGAGGGTTTGGCCCCCATCTGGGTTATAAGCGTTGGAATCCAGGTTGTTTGGTCTCATTTTAAAGATATCGATCTCCTCTATAACCCAGAGGTGTACCTAAGTCACTGGGACCTTCCACTGCTGAGATATGAGCAGAAAACCTCCAAATTATGCTCCAATGCAGGTTCCAGAATAGGGGGGGTGTGGCCCCCATCTGGGTTATAAGCATTGGAATCCAGGTTTTTTGGTCTCATTTTAAAGATATGGATCTCCTCTATAACCCAGAGGTGTACCTAAGTCACTGGGACCTTCCACTGCTGAGATATGAGCAGAAAACCTCCAAATTATGCTCCAATGCAGGTTCCAGAATAGGGGGGTGTGGCCCCCATCTGGGTTATAAGCATTGGAATCCAGGTTTTTTGGTCTCATTTTAAAGATATGGATCTCCTCTATAACCCAGAGGTGTACCTAAGTCACTGGGACCTTCCACTGCTGAGATATGAGCAGAAAACCTCCAAATTATGCTCCAATGCAGGTTCCAGAATAGGGGGGGTGTGGCCCCCATCTGGGTTATAAGCATTGGAATCCAGGTTTTTTGGTCTCATTTTAAAGATATGGATCTCCTCTATAACCCAGAGGTGTACCTAAGTCACTGGGACCTTCCACTGCTGAGATATGAGCAGAAAACCTCCAAATTATGCTCCAATGCAGGTTCCAGAATAGGGGGGGTGTGGCCCCCATCTGGGTTATAAGCATTGGAATCCAGGTTTTTTGGTCTCATTTTAAAGATATGGATCTCCTCTATAACCCAGAGGTGTACCTAAGTCACTGGGACCTTCCACTGCTGAGATATGAGCAGAAAACCTCCAAATTATGCTCCAATGCAGGTTCCAGAATAGGGGGGGTGTGGCCCCCATCTGGGTTATAAGCATTGGAATCCAGGTTTTTTGGTCTCATTTTAAAGATATGGATCTCCTCTATAACCCAGAGGTGTACCTAAGTCACTGGGACCTTCCACTGCTGAGATATGAGCAGAAAACCTCCAAATTATGCTCCAATGCAGGTTCCAGAATAGGGGGGGTGTGGCCCCCATCTGGGTTATAAGCATTGGAATCCAGGTTTTTTGGTCTCATTTTAAAGATATGGATCTCCTCTATAACCCAGAGGTGTACCTAAGTCACTGGGACCTTCCACTGCTGAGATATGAGCAGAAAACCTCCAAATTATGCTCCAATGCAGGTTCCAGAATAGGGGGGGTGTGGCCCCCATCTGGGTTATAAGCATTGGAATCCAGGTTTTTTGGTCTCATTTTAAAGATATGGATCTCCTCTATAACCCAGAGGTGTACCTAAGTCACTGGGACCTTCCACTGCTGAGATATGAGCAGAAAACCTCCAAATTATGCTCCAATGCAGGTTCCAGAATAGGGGGGGTGTGGCCCCCATCTGGGTTATAAGCATTGGAATCCAGGTTTTTTGGTCTCATTTTAAAGATATGGATCTCCTCTATAACCCAGAGGTGTACCTAAGTCACTGGGACCTTCCACTGCTGAGATATGAGCAGAAAACCTCCAAATTATGCTCCAATGCAGGTTCCAGAATAGGGGGGGTGTGGCCCCCATCTGGGTTATAAGCATTGGAATCCAGGTTTTTTGGTCTCATTTTAAAGATATGGATCTCCTCTATAACCCAGAGGTGTACCTAAGTCACTGGGACCTTCCACTGCTGAGATATGAGCAGAAAACCTCCAAATTATGCTCCAATGCAGGTTCCAGAATAGGGGGGGTGTGGCCCCCATCTGGGTTATAAGCATTGGAATCCAGGTTTTTTGGTCTCATTTTAAAGATATGGATCTCCTCTATAACCCAGAGGTGTACCTAAGTCACTGGGACCTTCCACTGCTGAGATATGAGCAGAAAACCTCCAAATTATGCTCCAATGCAGGTTCCAGAATAGGGGGTGTGTGGCCCCCATCTGGGTTATAAGCATTGGAATCCAGGTTTTTTGGTCTCATTTTAAAGATATGGATCTCCTCTATAACCCAGAGGTGTACCTAAGTCACTGGGACCTTCCACTGCTGAGATATGAGCAGAAAACCTCCAAATTATGCTCCAATGCAGGTTCCAGAATAGGGGGTGTGTGGCCCCCATCTGGGTTATAAGCATTGGAATCCAGGTTTTTTGGTCTCATTTTAAAGATATGGATCTCCTCTATAACCCAGAGGTGTACCTAAGTCACTGGGACCTTCCACTGCTGAGATATGAGCAGAAAACCTCCAAATTATGCTCCAATGCAGGTTCCAGAATAGGGGGGGTGTGGCCCCCATCTGGGTTATAAGCATTGGAATCCAGGTTTTTTGGTCTCATTTTAAAGATATGGATCTCCTCTATAACCCAGAGGTGTACCTAAGTCACTGGGACCTTCCACTGCTGAGATATGAGCAGAAAACCTCCAAATTATGCTCCAATGCAGGTTCCAGAATAGGGGGGGTGTGGCCCCCATCTGGGTTATAAGCATTGGAATCCAGGTTTTTTGGTCTCATTTTAAAGATATGGATCTCCTCTATAACCCAGAGGTGTACCTAAGTCACTGGGACCTTCCACTGCTGAGATATGAGCAGAAAACCTCCAAATTATGCTCCAATGCAGGTTCCAGAATAGGGGGGGTGTGGCCCCCATCTGGGTTATAAGCATTGGAATCCAGGTTTTTTGGTCTCATTTTAAAGATATGGATCTCCTCTATAACCCTGACATGGAATCAAGTCACTGGGACCTTCCATTGCTGAGATACAAGCAAAGAAAGAACCCTAAATCACGCTCCAGATTCTAAAAGCTATGGAATGGACGAATAATTTTAGCTATTATTTCCCTCCAGAAAATCACACACACATGATTTATACATCAAAATAACAGGCTTAATCTCTTCTTTACATAACTGGGTCACTTGTCCATCTGTGACCTTCAGATGATCCATAGCAGCAGGAAAAGTGCTGCTTTATGTTTTATTTTTATTTTATTTTATAAAAATGTCTGGGTTTGACAATTAATTTTAGCTATTATTTCCCTCCAGAAGATCCCAGACACATGATTTATACATCAAAATAACAGGCTTAATCTCCTCTTTCCAGGACTAGGTCACTTGTCCATCTGTGACCCTCAGAGAAAAAACAGAAGCAGAAAAAATGCAGTATGGTTTCATGTTTATGTCTAAAATCTATGGAATGGACGAATAATTTTAGCTATTACTTCCCTCCAGAATATCTCAGACACACGATTTGTACATCAAAATAACCGGCTCAAACTCCTCTATAACCCAGAGGTGTACCTAAGTCACTGGGACCTTCCACCGCTGAGATATGAGCAGAAAACCTCCAAATTATGCTCCAATGCAGGTGCCAGAATAGGGAGGGTTTGGCCCCCATCTGGGTTATAAGTGTTGGAATCCAGGTTGTTTGGTCTCATTTTAAAGATATGGATCTCTTCTATAACCCTGACATGGAATCAAGTCACTGGGACCTTCCACTGCTGAGATATGAGCAGAAAACCTCCAAATTATGCTCCGATGCAGGTGCCAGAATAGGGAGGGTTTGGCCTCCATCTGGGTTATAAGCGTTGGAATCCAGGTTGTTTGGTCTCATTTTAAAGAAATGGATCTCCTCTATAACCCAGAGGTGTACCTAAGTCACTGGGACCTTCCACTGCTGAGATATGAGCAGAAAACCTCCAAATTATGCTCCAATGCAGGTTCCAGAATAGGGGGGGTGTGGCCCCCATCTGGGTTATAAGCATTGGAATCCAGGTTTTTTGGTCTCATTTTAAAGATATGGATCTCCTCTATAACCCTGACATAGAATCAAGTCACTGGGACCTTCCATTGCTGAGATACAAGCAAAGAAAGAACCCTAAATCACGCTCCAGATTCTAAAAGCTATGGAATGGACGAATAATTTTAGCTATTATTTCCCTCCAGAAAATCACACACACATGATTTATACATCAAAATAACAGGCTTAATCTCCTCTTTCCAGGACTAGGTCACTTGTCCATCTGTGACCCTCAGAGAAAAAACAGAAGCAGAAAAAATGCAGTATGGTTTCATGTTTATGTCTAAAATCTATGGAATGGACGAATAATTTTAGCTATTACTTCCCTCCAGAAAATCTCAGACACACGATTTGTACATCAAAATAACCGGCTCAAACTCCTCTATAACCCAGAGGTGTACCTAAGTCACTGGGCCCTTCCACTGCTGAGATATGAGCAGAAAACCTCTAAATTAAGCTCCGATGCAGGTGCCAGAATAGGGAGGGTTTGGCCCCCATCTGGGTTATAAGTGTTGGAATCCAGGTTGTTTGGTCTCATTTTAAAGATATGGATCTCCTCTATAACCCTGACATGGAATCAAGTCACTGGGACCTTCCACTATTGAGATATGAGCAGAAAACCTCCAAATTATGCTCCGATGCAGGTGCCAGAATAGGGAGGGTTTGGCCCCCATCTGGGTTATAAGCGTTGGAATCCAGGTTGTTTGGTCTCATTTTAAAGATATGGATCTCCTCTATAACCCAGAGGTGTACCTAAGTCACTGGGACCTTCCACTGCTGAGATATGAGCAGAAAACCTCCAAATTATGCTCCAATGCAGGTTCCAGAATAGGGGGGGTGTGGCCCCCATCTGGGTTATAAGCATTGGAATCCAGGTTTTTTGGTCTCATTTTAAAGATATGGATCTCCTCTATAACCCAGAGGTGTACCTAAGTCACTGGGACCTTCCACTGCTGAGATATGAGCAGAAAACCTCCAAATTATGCTCCAATGCAGGTTCCAGAATAGGGGGGGTGTGGCCCCCATCTGGGTTATAAGCATTGGAATCCAGGTTTTTTGGTCTCATTTTAAAGATATGGATCTCCTCTATAACCCTGACATGGAATCAAGTCACTGGGACCTTCCATTGCTGAGATACAAGCAAAGAAAGAACCCTAAATCACGCTCCAGATTCTAAAAGCTATGGAATGGACGAATAATTTTAGCTATTATTTCCCTCCAGAAAATCACACACACATGATTTATACATCAAAATAACAGGCTTAATCTCTTCTTTACATAACTGGGTCACTTGTCCATCTGTGACCTTCAGATGATCCATAGCAGCAGGAAAAGTGCTGCTTTATGTTTTATTTTTATTTTATTTTATAAAAATGTCTGGGTTTGACGATTCATTTTAGCTATTATTTCCCTCCAGAAGATCCCAGACACATGATTTATACATCAAAATAACAGGCTTAATCTCCTCTTTCCAGGACTAGGTCACTTGTCCATCTGTGACCCTCAGAGAAAAAACAGAAGCAGAAAAAATGCAGTATGGTTTCATGTTTATGTCTAAAATCTATGGAATGGACGAATAATTTTAGCTATTACTTCCCTCCAGAAAATCTCAGACACACGATTTGTACATCAAAATAACCGGCTCAAACTCCTCTATAACCCAGAGGTGTACCTAAGTCACTGGGCCCTTCCACTGCTGAGATATGAGCAGAAAACCTCTAAATTAAGCTCCGATGCAGGTGCCAGAATAGGGAGGGTTTGGCCCCCATCTGGGTTATAAGTGTTGGAATCCAGGTTGTTTGGTCTCATTTTAAAGATATGGATCTCCTCTATAACCCTGACATGGAATCAAGTCACTGGGACCTTCCACTATTGAGATATGAGCAGAAAACCTCCAAATTATGCTCCGATGCAGGTGCCAGAATAGGGAGGGTTTGGCCCCCATCTGGGTTATAAGCGTTGGAATCCAGGTTGTTTGGTCTCATTTTAAAGATATGGATCTCCTCTATAACCCAGAGGTGTACCTAAGTCACTGGGACCTTCCACTGCTGAGATATGAGCAGAAAACCTCCAAATTATGCTCCAATGCAGGTTCCAGAATAGGGGGGGTGTGGCCCCCATCTGGGTTATAAGCATTGGAATCCAGGTTTTTTGGTCTCATTTTAAAGATATGGATCTCCTCTATAACCCAGAGGTGTACCTAAGTCACTGGGACCTTCCACTGCTGAGATATGAGCAGAAAACCTCCAAATTATGCTCCAATGCAGGTTCCAGAATAGGGGGGGTGTGGCCCCCATCTGGGTTATAAGCATTGGAATCCAGGTTTTTTGGTCTCATTTTAAAGATATGGATCTCCTCTATAACCCAGAGGTGTACCTAAGTCACTGGGACCTTCCACTGCTGAGATATGAGCAGAAAACCTCCAAATTATGCTCCGATGCAGGTTCCAGAATAGGGGGGGTGTGGCCCCCATCTGGGTTATAAGCGTTGGAATCCAGGTTTTTTGGTCTCATTTTAAAGATATGGATCTCCTCTATAACCCTGACATGGAATCAAGTCACTGGGACCTTCCATTGCTGAGATACAAGCAAAGAAAGAACCCTAAATCACGCTCCAGATTCTAAAAGCTATGGAATGGACGAATAATTTTAGCTATTATTTCCCTCCAGAAAATCACACACACATGATTTATACATCAAAATAACAGGCTTAATCTCTTCTTTACATAACTGGGTCACTTGTCCATCTGTGACCTTCAGATGATCCATAGCAGCAGGAAAAGTGCTGCTTTATGTTTTATTTTTATTTTATTTTATAAAAATGTCTGGGTTTGACGATTAATTTTAGCTATTATTTCCCTCCAGAAGATCCCAGACACATGATTTATACATCAAAATAACAGGCTTAATCTCCTCTTTCCAGGACTAGGTCACTTGTCCATCTGTGACCCTCAGAGAAAAAACAGAAGCAGAAAAAATGCAGTATGGTTTCATGTTTATGTCTAAAATCTATGGAATGGACGAATAATTTTAGCTATTACTTCCCTCCAGAAAATCTCAGACACACGATTTGTACATCAAAATAACCGGCTCAAACTCCTCTATAACCCAGAGGTGTACCTAAGTCACTGGGCCCTTCCACTGCTGAGATATGAGCAGAAAACCTCTAAATTAAGCTCCGATGCAGGTGCCAGAATAGGGAGGGTTTGGCCCCCATCTGGGTTATAAGTGTTGGAATCCAGGTTGTTTGGTCTCATTTTAAAGATATGGATCTCCTCTATAACCCTGACATGGAATCAAGTCACTGGGACCTTCCACTGCTGAGATATGAGCAGAAAACCTCCAAATTATGCTCCGATGCAGGTGCCAGAATAGGGAGGGTTTGGCCCCCATCTGGGTTATAAGCGTTGGAATCCAGGTTGTTTGGTCTCATTTTAAAGATATGGATCTCCTCTATAACCCAGAGGTGTACCTAAGTCACTGGGACCTTCCACTGCTGAGATATGAGCAGAAAACCTCCAAATTATGCTCCAATGCAGGTTCCAGAATAGGGGGGGTGTGGCCCCCATCTGGGTTATAAGCATTGGAATCCAGGTTTTTTGGTCTCATTTTAAAGATATGGATCTCCTCTATAACCCAGAGGTGTACCTAAGTCACTGGGACCTTCCACTGCTGAGATATGAGCAGAAAACCTCCAAATTATGCTCCGATGCAGGTTCCAGAATAGGGGGGGTGTGGCCCCCATCTGGGTTATAAGCGTTGGAATCCAGGTTTTTTGGTCTCATTTTAAAGATATGGATCTCCTCTATAACCCTGACATGGAATCAAGTCACTGGGACCTTCCACTGCTGAGATATGAGCAGAAAACCTCCAAATTATGCTCCGATGCAGGTGCCAGAATAGGGAGGGTTTGGCCCCCATCTGGGTTATAAGCGTTGGAATCCAGGTTGTTTGGTCTCATTTTAAAGATATGGATCTCCTCTATAACCCAGAGGTGTACCTAAGTCACTGGGACCTTCCACTGCTGAGATATGAGCAGAAAACCTCCAAATTATGCTCCAATGCAGGTTCCAGAATAGGGGGGGTGTGGCCCCCATCTGGGTTATAAGCATTGGAATCCAGGTTTTTTGGTCTCATTTTAAAGATATGGATCTCCTCTATAACCCAGAGGTGTACCTAAGTCACTGGGACCTTCCACTGCTGAGATATGAGCAGAAAACCTCCAAATTATGCTCCGATGCAGGTGCCAGAATAGGGAGGGTTTGGCCCCCATCTGGGTTATAAGCGTTGGAATCCAGGTTGTTTGGTCTCATTTTAAAGATATGGATCTCCTCTATAACCCAGAGGTGTACCTAAGTCACTGGGACCTTCCACTGCTGAGATATGAGCAGAAAACCTCCAAATTATGCTCCAATGCAGGTTCCAGAATAGGGGGGGTGTGGCCCCCATCTGGGTTATAAGCATTGGAATCCAGGTTTTTTGGTCTCATTTTAAAGATATGGATCTCCTCTATAACCCAGAGGTGTACCTAAGTCACTGGGACCTTCCACTGCTGAGATATGAGCAGAAAACCTCCAAATTATGCTCCAATGCAGGTTCCAGAATAGGGGGGTGTGTGGCCCCCATCTGGGTTATAAGCATTGGAATCCAGGTTTTTTGGTCTCATTTTAAAGATATGGATCTCCTCTATAACCCAGAGGTGTACCTAAGTCACTGGGACCTTCCACTGCTGAGATATGAGCAGAAAACCTCCAAATTATGCTCCGATGCAGGTTCCAGAATAGGGGGGGTGTGGCCCCCATCTGGGTTATAAGCGTTGGAATCCAGGTTTTTTGGTCTCATTTTAAAGATATGGATCTCCTCTATAACCCTGACATGGAATCAAGTCACTGGGACCTTCCATTGCTGAGATACAAGCAAAGAAAGAACCCTAAATCACGCTCCAGATTCTAAAAGCTATGGAATGGACGAATAATTTTAGCTATTATTTCCCTCCAGAAAATCACACACACATGATTTATACATCAAAATAACAGGCTTAATCTCTTCTTTACATAACTGGGTCACTTGTCCATCTGTGACCTTCAGATGATCCATAGCAGCAGGAAAAGTGCTGCTTTATGTTTTATTTTTATTTTATTTTATAAAAATGTCTGGGTTTGACGATTAATTTTAGCTATTATTTCCCTCCAGAAGATCCCAGACACATGATTTATACATCAAAATAACAGGCTTAATCTCCTCTTTCCAGGACTAGGTCACTTGTCCATCTGTGACCCTCAGAGAAAAAACAGAAGCAGAAAAAATGCAGTATGGTTTCATGTTTATGTCTAAAATCTATGGAATGGACGAATAATTTTAGCTATTACTTCCCTCCAGAAAATCTCAGACACACGATTTGTACATCAAAATAACAGGCTTAATCTCCTCTTTCCAGGACTAGGTCACTTGTCCATCTGTGACCCTCAGAGAAAAAACAGAAGCAGAAAAAATGCAGTATGGTTTCATGTTTATGTCTAAAATCTATGGAATGGACGAATAATTTTAGCTATTACTTCCCTCCAGAAAATCTCAGACACACGATTTGTACATCAAAATAACCGGCTCAAACTCCTCTATAACCCAGAGGTGTACCTAAGTCACTGGGCCCTTCCACTGCTGAGATATGAGCAGAAAACCTCTAAATTAAGCTCCGATGCAGGTGCCAGAATAGGGAGGGTTTGGCCCCCATCTGGGTTATAAGTGTTGGAATCCAGGTTGTTTGGTCTCATTTTAAAGATATGGATCTCCTCTATAACCCTGACATGGAATCAAGTCACTGGGACCTTCCACTGCTGAGATATGAGCAGAAAACCTCCAAATTATGCTCCGATGCAGGTGCCAGAATAGGGAGGGTTTGGCCCCCATCTGGGTTATAAGCGTTGGAATCCAGGTTGTTTGGTCTCATTTTAAAGATATGGATCTCCTCTATAACCCAGAGGTGTACCTAAGTCACTGGGACCTTCCACTGCTGAGATATGAGCAGAAAACCTCCAAATTATGCTCCAATGCAGGTTCCAGAATAGGGGGTGTGTGGCCCCCATCTGGGTTATAAGCATTGGAATCCAGGTTTTTTGGTCTCATTTTAAAGATATGGATCTCCTCTATAACCCAGAGGTGTACCTAAGTCACTGGGACCTTCCACTGCTGAGATATGAGCAGAAAACCTCCAAATTATGCTCCGATGCAGGTTCCAGAATAGGGGGGGTGTGGCCCCCATCTGGGTTATAAGCGTTGGAATCCAGGTTTTTTGGTCTCATTTTAAAGATATGGATCTCCTCTATAACCCAGAGGTGTACCTAAGTCACTGGGACCTTCCACTGCTGAGATATGAGCAGAAAACCTCCAAATTATGCTCCAATGCAGGTTCCAGAATAGGGGGGGTGTGGCCCCCATCTGGGTTATAAGCATTGGAATCCAGGTTTTTTGGTCTCATTTTAAAGATATGGATCTCCTCTATAACCCAGAGGTGTACCTAAGTCACTGGGACCTTCCACTGCTGAGATATGAGCAGAAAACCTCCAAATTATGCTCCAATGCAGGTTCCAGAATAGGGGGGGTGTGGCCCCCATCTGGGTTATAAGCATTGGAATCCAGGTTTTTTGGTCTCATTTTAAAGATATGGATCTCCTCTATAACCCAGAGGTGTACCTAAGTCACTGGGACCTTCCATTGCTGAGATACAAGCAAAGAAAGAACCCTAAATCACGCTCCAGATTCTAAAAGCTATGGAATGGACGAATAATTTTAGCTATTATTTCCCTCCAGAAAATCACACACACATGATTTATACATCAAAATAACAGGCTTAATCTCTTCTTTACATAACTGGGTCACTTGTCCATCTGTGACCTTCAGATGATCCATAGCAGCAGGAAAAGTGCTGCTTTATGTTTTATTTTTATTTTATTTTATAAAAATGTCTGGGTTTGACGATTAATTTTAGCTATTATTTCCCTCCAGAAGATCCCAGACACATGATTTATACATCAAAATAACAGGCTTAATCTCCTCTTTCCAGGACTAGGTCACTTGTCCATCTGTGACCCTCAGAGAAAAAACAGAAGCAGAAAAAATGCAGTATGGTTTCATGTTTATGTCTAAAATCTATGGAATGGACGAATAATTTTAGCTATTACTTCCCTCCAGAAAATCTCAGACACACGATTTGTACATCAAAATAACCGGCTTAAACTCCTCTATAACCCAGAGGTGTACTTAAGTCACTGGGCCCTTCCACTGCTGAGATATGAGCAGAAAACCTCCAAATTATGCTCCAATGCAGGTTCCAGAATAGGGGGGGTGTGGCCCCCATCTGGGTTATAAGTGTTGGAATCCAGGTTTTTTGGTCTCATTTTAAAGATATGGATCTCCTCTATAACCCTGACATGGAATCAAGTCACTGGGACCTTCCACTGCTGAGATATGAGCAGAAAACCTCCAAATTATGCTCCGATGCAGGTGCCAGAATAGGGAGGGTTTGGCCCCCATCTGGGTTATAAGCGTTGGAATCCAGGTTGTTTGATCTCATTTTAAAGATATGGATCTCCTCTATAACCCAGAGGTGTACCTAAGTCACTGGGACCTTCCACTGCTGAGATATGAGCAGAAAACCTCCAAATTATGCTCCAATGCAGGTTCCAGAATAGGGGGGGTGTGGCCCCCATCTGGGTTATAAGCATTGGAATCCAGGTTTTTTGGTCTCATTTTAAAGATATGGATCTCCTCTATAACCCAGAGGTGTACCTAAGTCACTGGGACCTTCCACTGCTGAGATATGAGCAGAAAACCTCCAAATTATGCTCCAATGCAGGTTCCAGAATAGGGGGGGTGTGGCCCCCATCTGGGTTATAAGCATTGGAATCCAGGTTTTTTGGTCTCATTTTAAAGATATGGATCTCCTCTATAACCCAGAGGTGTACCTAAGTCACTGGGACCTTCCACTGCTGAGATATGAGCAGAAAACCTCCAAATTATGCTCCAATGCAGGTTCCAGAATAGGGGGGGTGTGGCCCCCATCTGGGTTATAAGCATTGGAATCCAGGTTTTTTGGTCTCATTTTAAAGATATGGATCTCCTCTATAACCCAGAGGTGTACCTAAGTCACTGGGACGTTCCACTGCTGAGATATGAGCAGAAAACCTCCAAATTATGCTCCGATGCAGGTGCAAGAATAGGGAGGGTTTGGCCCCCATCTGGGTTATAAGCATTGGAATCCAGGTTGTTTGGTCTCATTTTAAAGATATGCATCTCCTCTATAATCCTGAGGTGGAATCAAGTCACTGGGACCTTGTAATGCTGTGATATAAGCAAAAAACCTCTAAAATGTTCACTGGTGGAGCTGTCCGCAATGTGGTTTTTTGACCCCTCCCATCTAGGTTAAGAGCATTAAATCCCAAAGATTCTGGTCTCATTTTAAAGATATGGATCTCCTCTATAACCTGTAGGTGTACCTAAGTCACTGGGACCTTCCCCTGCTGAGATATGAGCAGAAAACCTCCAAATTATGCTCCAATGCAGGTGCCAGAATAGGGGGGGTGTGGCCCCCATCTGGGTTATAAGCATTGGAATCCAGGTTTTTTGGTCTCATTTTAAAGATATGTATCTACTCTATAACCATGATGTGGAATCAAGTCACTGGGAAGTTCAGAGAGCTGTTGAGGGGCTGTACAATGCGGTCATTTCCAAAAATAAATAAATTTTCTTGATATGCGTCGCACTAATCGTGCAATAATTTAATAAAGCAATGGACTATCTTTACGATTCAAATCTCCTAAGAAAGGTTAGGAACTCAGCTTTCTACAACTGTAATCATTTCTTAGCTGTGAACTTCAGAGAGCTGTTGAGGGGCTGTAGAATGCAGTCATTTCCAAAAATAATTCAATTTTTTAGATATTTGCCACACTAATCATGCAATAATTTAATAAATCAATGGATTTTCTTTATGATTCAAATGTCATAAGAAAGCCTGAGACCTCACCTTTCTGATGGTCCCTTCCCCGATTCGCTGGCACGTTCTAAACACTCCCCACGGGCCACGCCTTCTGGACGATCGGAGCATGCGGCCTCCTGGCGACCACGTTTGCGTCACGTTTCCGCTACGAGATATTGAGTTAAACCATTGACTTTGGCGTCGTTAACTCCGGCTAGGCGAGACGAGTCCGTCAGTACTCGAACCGTCTCCGTGCGTCAAGCGGAACCGGAACAGGTGGCGTATTTGTGACCCCTCCATTGAGCGGCACATGCGCTGTGAGTCAAGCCCGGGCCCAAATAAAAATTCGTAAAAAATCGCAACATCGAGCGAGACCCTGGGGCTTGGCAGCTTCTCGTCCGTCTCGACGAGCCGAGTCCGTCAGTACTTGAACCGTCTCCGTTCGTCAAGCGGAACCGGAACTGGAGGCGTATTTGTGACCCCTCCATTGAGCGGCACATGCGCTGCATGTCAAGCCCGGGAACGAATAAAAATTCGTAAAAAATCGCAACATCGAGCGAGACCCTGGGGCTTGGCAGCTTCTCGTCCGTCTCGACGAGCCGAGTCCGTCAGTACTCGAACCGTCTCCGTTCGTCAAGCGGAACCGGAACTGGAGGCGTATTTGTGACCCCTCAATTGAGCGGCACATGCGCTGCATGTCAAGCCCGGGAACGAATAAAAATTCGTAAAAAATCGCAACATCGAGCTAAACCGTTGACTTTGGCGTCGATCGATCCGGCTAGATGAGACGAGTCCGTCGGTACTCGAACCGTCTCCGTACGTCAAGCGGAACCGGAACTGGAGGTGTATTTGTGACCCCTCCATTGAGCGGCACATGCGTTGCGAGTCAAGCTCGGGCCATAAAAAAAAAATCGTAAAAAATCGCAGCATCGAGCGAGCACCTGGGGCTTGGCGGCTTCTCGTCCGGCTCGGCCAGCCGAGTCCGTCGGTACCCGAGCCGCCCCCGTGCGACCTGCGAAACCGGTCCCAGGGTCCCGTTTGCGCGGTGTCAAGCCATGCGGCGCATGCGATGCGCCTTAAGCCTCCGCATGGAAATAAATTCGCCAAAAATCGAAAAAAAATCGTGCGGCTGGCTGGATGGCGCCGACGCGTCCGTCCCGGCTGGGGGCACGCGCCCGTGCCAGCCGCTCGCCCCTCCGTTGTCGTTTCGCCGAGTTTATCTGGGCCGGACCCCATAACGTCCCCAGTGAGGACCCCTACCCCGCGTTGGACTAGCGTTGGATCACGTTGACCTTCGGTTGACTCGGCCCAGGAAGACTTTAGGCCCGCCGCTGGGCCGGGGTCAACGGCGCCGCGCCCCCGCGCGCCTCGGTGCAACCGCCTTCTACCGGGCCTTTATGCAGCGCATGCGCTGAAAACCCGGCTTCCCCCTCCGAAATATTTTCGCATACTAATTTTTTTTTTTTTTTATGATCGTCACGACTTACTGGTCGCTCCCCCGATAAATTCAACTTCGGGTATCTCGCTCGGGTCAGGCTGTTGAGCGTGCGTCCGCGGCTGCAGATTTTCCACAATGGGGTTCACCGGCTGCAAATTCGCATTGCTTTCCTGGTCCGTGCACATGAGAAGCTGGTGATGGGAATCAAGACCACCAGCTGAAGACAACGAAGCAGTACGCAGGGCTTTGAGCTACACCAGCTCGTTTTCCTCGTCGCATGGATCCATTTCTCAGTGGAGAGTGCAGCAGAGATAAACAGGCAGGTCATCCGTTAGCAGTAGGGGAAGACGGGGTCTTCCAGAGGTACGCTCATACTGGCCCAAATAAGCAACATCCGCAGCAGAAAAACGAAGATCCAAGAGCTGTTGCCGATCATACACTAGTAGTGTATTGATGTCACCAATGAAAAACGAACAAAACACAAAAAATCTGAACACCATCAGCAGAGTTGGATATGCAGCCATGTACACGGGCGCCATCTTACCGGAAGCCCGTACGTACATTATTAACTCTTTTAATTTCTTTCCAAAATTTAGTAGGACTGTTATGGTGTAATTTCATTGCAAGTGACCCAGATTTAAGTGTGTTTTCATTCCTCTTAATAAATCGTAAAACGTGTTAGCATTAGCAATTAGCATTTGCCCTCTTCTTATAGTCAATTACTGGACTGGTTTGCCTGATACTGGTTTGCCTGATTCAGCCCACAGTTTAAAAGTCCATCTGGCTTCAGCTACAAAAGAATGGGAAGATGCTGAGCACAGATTTCTGCGCCCTGGGCACGTCCAACTGAGCTGTACCTACTGATCATATGCTTCCGTTTTTTGTTGTTGTCTTGGGCTGTGCAGTGACTCAAGCATGTTGGCTCAGGTAGGTTTTAAATCAGTGCCATTTCTGACTGATATGCATGTCAACATTTACAAGTCTCTGTTTGTGAAAAAGCCTTCAGCTGACTGTTTATTCTAAAAGTGGCAACTGGTGAGTTTGTTTCTGGAGCTAGCATGCTAATGTTAGCCTTTATCTAATGCTTATGTTCTGTGTCCTATATTGAGATTCACAGTCAGCTAAACTCTTCCTTGCATCACTTCCTTCAAGGAACAGGCTGGTTGTTGTATTTGAACAGGATTTAATGCAAAAAAGTGTGAAACTGAAACGATACAAAATGCAGAAAAATACTCAATATACAAAACATAATATGGCCAAATAAACATTATAACATATAACATTATATATATATGGATAAGGTGGCCTCATTTAAACTTAGAATTGTCTGTGAATAAACTCAAACCGAGCTTAAATATACTGACAAATAAAGCATATCAAAAGTTGTTAACTTATTAAAATAATCACATTTTATTACACAACTGAGAAACTTGCTCATCATGCCACTCAAAGGGATAGAAATAAGTGGATGGCCTTTGATTTGTAGAAAAGCATCATGCTTTGCTTGCCTTGTGAGTAAAAACAAAACTTCCTGCTAGATTTCTTCCTCTTCCTACTTTAAACTAAAGAAAACTATAAACCTGTGCCCCCATCTGGCCTGGAGAAACAACATAGAAACTAGTTCCAACACACTCCCCTCCTGGCATAATTTTAAGAATGCCACTATAAAATTGAAACATCAAACTAATCTCTTGGAGACAAAGTTACAATCTGAAATAGGTCTACAGAAGATCTTAGAAGTCGTGGGTAACCTTCACTTCCATCTTCCTGACAACCCCATCTCCTGGACACCTACATCTCTACTGACTCCCATAGGCCATTCATTTCGTTTCAGTTGTTTGCCCTTTAGAAGAAAGATGTCGCCTTCCTTCAACTTTGGCTTTTTACACTGCCATTTCTGACGACTCTGCAGCATGCTTAGGTATTCTTTCTTCCATCTGGACCAAAAAGCCAGCGCTTGAACTCTCTTCCACTGATGTTTGTACATGTCAGCCTTGGTGAACTTCCCCGGAGGAGTTGGAATTGGATCAAACTTCTGGGTTAGTAGAGTTGAGGGGGTCAAGATTAACGGAGCCTCTGGATCTGAGGAAACGGGCACCAAGGGCCTCGCATTAACAATTGTTGTCAGGGCCTCATGAGTCAGCGTAGGGTTTCCTGCTTGTAAGAGCATTGAGTCCAGGATGCGCCGTGAGATGCCTATCATACGCTCCCAAGTGCCACCCATATGAGATGAGTGGGGAGCATTGAACAACCAGGAACACCTCTGTCTGCGTAGGTAGTCCTCCACACTCGTCTCACCAGGCATTGAAGATTCCAGCTTTAATGGAGTGTTTAATTCCTCGGACTGTGGCACCAATGTCCGACCGCAACTGTTTAGCTAGGCCACTGATTGCAAAAAATCTACGAAGAGCATTAATGAAGCTGGATGAACTTCAATATGGATGGCTCTTGTAGACATGTAGGTGAAGAAGACTGCCCATCTCTTACTGTTAGCCTGACCACCTTTTTTGTGCGGCATGCCACGGTCCAAATACATCAAGGCCGACATAAGAAAATGGGGGATCAGCCTGTAAGCGTTCAGCAGGTAGGTCTGCCATAATCTGCTGCTCTGTTCTGCCTCGTAGCTTTCTGCATTTGTGGATTATGCTACTGATGGATCTCTTAGCACCGACTATCCATAAGCCACTTGCTCTCACAGCTCCCTCAGTGAAGTGCCTTCCCTGGTGCTGGACGGCTTCATGTTGATGCAATGTGATGTTTTCCTGGCTTTTGTGGGTGGTATACACCAAATATTAGAAGGTACCAGTTCTCTTTGTCTTTGTTTTGAGATGGTGCGAGCTCTGCATGCTGGTTGTCGAACATTTTCTGCATGAATTCGACAAAGTGTACTTTCATTTTTTATTTTTTATTTTTTTTATTAGAAGAAAAAATAGATACAAGCAAACACAATATTAGTTATCCATAACATAATATACCATGTAGTACATAACTTCTTCATAACATCAAATAAGAACATCAACACAAATCCAAGTAAACAAGATATCTCCTATTAATATTTTTCTTTTTCTTTCTCTGTCTTCTCCCTCCCTTCTGCTGATGACATTGCTGACATTATCAGCAAGTCTCATCCTGTCCTCATCCTGTCAACTTGACTTATTCCCCACAGTTCTCTGCTCCCTATCATCACTAATATACCCACTCCTCCCTAACCTCTGGCACTGTCCCCACAGCCTTCAAATGCCATCACCTCCATCATCAAGAAACCAGGTCTTGACTTTACCAACTTCAATATTCTTCGTCCGATCTCCAATCTGCCCTTCATCTCCAAGATCCTTGAAAAAACTGTTGCTAGTCAACTTCACTCACAATTGTCCAACAACAACATTTATGAAGAGTGTCAATCTAGATTTCGCCCCCACCATAGCACCGAAACAGCCCTAGTAAAAATTACTAACGACCTTCTTGCTGCTCCTCATTCTTGCCATCCTCATTCTTCTGGATCTAAGCTCTGCCTTCGACACCATCTGTCATTCTATCCTCCTCAGCAGTCTAACCTCCATTGGCATCTCAGGTACCCCGTTAGACTGGTTCACCTCCTAACTCTCTGACCGCACTAAATTCATTCAGCTTAAATCCTTCTGTTCCCAGTCTTCCCCTGTCTCCACGGGTGTCCCCCAAGGCTCTGTCCTCGGATCCTCCTCTTCATCATTTACCTCCTTCCTCACAGCGTCCATTTCCACTGCTATGCTGATGACAAGCAGCTCTACTTGTCATCAAAACCTAACTCCACCCAACCACCCTCCAACCTCACCGACTGTCTCAACGAGCTAAACCACTGGTTTTCTAACAATTTCCGTCAACTAAACAGCAACAAAACAGAAGTCATTCTCGTCCGTACCAAAAACTCTTTTTCAAAATCAGAACATCTTCTCGTCCCGCTTAACAATTCTCTGCTATTCCCCTCCCCTCAGGTCAAGAGCCTCGGTGTCATCTTCGACACCATAGTTTCCTTTCCTCTTTCCTCAACAATATTACTTGGGGTCTGCCTATTTCCACCTCCGTAATATTAACCGTCTCCGTCCTTCTCTCACACCCCGCTCCACAGCCATCCAGGTGCACAGTCTTGTCCCGTATTGACTACTGCAACAAATCTCGCCAACAAATCTCTCCACAAGTTACAGATGGTCCAGAACTCAGCTGCCCGTGTCATCACTCAAACCTCCTACTATAACCACATCACTCCTGTCCTGCAGCAGCTCCACTGGCTCCCGGTTAAATCACGCATCATTTTCAAAATTCTACTCCTCACGTTCAAATCTATCCACAACCTTGCCCCTCCTCATCTATCTGACCTCCTCCAAATCCCCATCCCATCACGCTCTCTCAGATCCTCCTCTTCACTACATCTCCATGTATCCTCTGCCCGCCTCTCCACCATGGGGTGCAGGGCCTTCACCTGCTCTGCCCCTCACCTCTGGAACGCCCTACCGCCAGACCTTCGAAACACCACCTTCCTTCAAGACTGCCCTGAAAACCCATCTCTTTAGACTAGCTTATTACCAACTTTACTAAATGTATTTTTATCTTCCATTTTAAATCCTTTATGTATTTTATATCTCAATTTGTCGCTGATAATGTTTGCTCTGTATTACACTGTGTTGGTTTGTTAAGTGTCCTTGGGTGTCGTGAAAGGCGCTTTTAAATAAAATGATTATTATTATTATATTACATAGAGTTAAAAACACAATTGTTTTTGGTTTTGTTATTGTTATTTTGTTATTGGTATTTGTAATGAAGAAAAAAACTTGTGAAGTATAGTATGTCAACCAGTCATGTTCTGTTGAGGTGCAGTAAGTATTAAAAGATTTGTGTTAAGTACTGTACCTGTCTTTGCAATTCTACTTTAAATTCTTAGATATATCTAAACTTAAACCAACCAAACAAACAATAGTTACTTTCCCTGGTAACTAACTACTTTTATAGGGGAGTAATTCAGTTACTAACTGAACATTCATAGTTAGAGAAGTATGTAGTAACTACAGTGAGTTCTCTTAACTCACCCACGTTCGTTGGCGTCCTCTGACTGAGTGACTTGACAGCTTCATAGTCCTTTGGATCGATTCGGACCCCCTTTTCTGAAACCAGCCTACCCACATATCTGACCTCTGCTTTGAACAGTTCACATTTGGTGAACTAGTACTGGTTCAAACAACACAAGTGACTCTGTTGAGCTAATACTGTCTGGGACTCTACACTTAATGTAAGCCACCTGATTAGGATAGACTATTCCCCCTTTGAACCCTACTTTTACAGTAGCTGGCTCATGTATAGGATGCTCTTTAGTCTGGATGAAATTTACAAGGGTGCTTACAGTAGAAATGTCAGTCCCCATGGCTCTACCAATAAGCTCAATAAGTTTGTAGTTCCCCCCATTGTCTTTAATGAACTTGTGGATTACATTAAAGCCTACTATGGGTCTCTCGATCTTAAGGCGGCTCACAAGGAAGGGTACACGTATCGATAGGTCTGGGTCATCGTTGCCCTCAAGGTTTACTACAACTTCCACCCATCATAAGGTACTGAGTCCCCCGTGACTGCCTTCACATTAAGATCATCATCCATCAGTTCACTTAAGGATCTAAGAAGAAGTGGTTAAAAGATAATGGGCAGATGGATGGATCTGAATCATTTAAAATTGACCAAATACTGAATACATTTTTAATGAGTCCCTTCAGTGATGTCTATGTGATGTGGATGGTGGGAGTGGGGTACAAGTTTGCAATGATTGCCCATGACAGAAAGGGGTGAGTAAACTCCACTTTTTATAATAGCATGCCCAAAAAGAAAAACTAAACTATCCATCCATCCATCCATCCATCCATCCTCCATCCACTATCTTAAGCTTGTTCCAAAGTAGGGTCTCAAGGGCAGCAGCTTAGCTGGGAGGCAGACATATTCCAGTCACCTCTTCCAGCTCTTCTGAGGGGACCCCAAGGTGTTTCTAGGTCAACCGAGAGACAGTCTCTCCAGCATGTCCTGGGTCTTCCCCAGCGTCTCCTCCCAGTCCGAAATGCCCTATAAGCACCTCCCGAGGGAGGCATCCAGGGGACTTTACCAGATGCCAGAACAACCTCAACTGGCTGCCCTGGAGGAGTCCAACTCCACACCCTGAAGGGATCCAACTTACTAACGGCAATACAAATCAAAATAATGCACCACTTGCAGAGGGACTAACAATCACCAAAGACGAGCACCCAATTCCATACTCATGGAGCAGATTCCACGGCCCGGACGGAACCCACATTCATTCTGGAGTTGAGGTTCGACCAACAATCAGACTCACTTCTCCAATAGGCCAGGGAGGCTAAGGGGAGTAATGACGGGATCCACCACCCCAGTCTGCCAATCCAGTGGCACTGCACCCAATGTTGCAATGTGTTCTTGTAGTAAATGCTGATGTAGTGTTTTCAACGAGGATGTTGGTGACACCGAGTTAAACCACAAATGAAGACCCTGGAGTTTAGTTGCAGCTTGTTTAATTGTCTTCATGAACATGTGGTGAAAACTGAAATGACAGGAAATACACTGTCTCAACACAGAGACATGTACACAAATCAAGTGGATCAAGTTTGCTAAAATAACATTACAGAAAAATCAACAATAATGTCCAAACTAATCAGTATAAACTGCCATATAATACAACTTATGGCGTTCCTGCCTGACAATTGAGATTGGATGGCACCTGATACCGTTTTATGCCGCTTTTTGCATGTAAATCTTTGTTTTTGAAGCAAACCGTTAAACAGGAAGTACGTAACCGGAAGTACGTACCCGAAACCGGAAGTAGAATTTATCGATAATATTTTTTTAATAAAAACTTATATAAAGCATGAATTGTTTGTCTAAACAACTTGCAAACATTTTTAATAACACCAAAACTGTTTTTATAATTATTTACTTTGTATTTAACCCTATGAACTTATTTATAGAAATGCCTTAAAGACAACACACTCCCCGCCTGGCCTTATGAGGCCACTACTAAACAAGCCATTATGCATTCAGTCCTTTGGCATGAGAAGAATAACTTCTGTAACTGGTCGCAGTCTTTACACAACCTTGATCCCATCCCTTTACCGCAATCTTTCTGACTAGACTGTCCTTGCCTGGAAATGTTGCAGCGACCCTTCCCATGGGCCAGCTGTTACGTGCAACCTGCTTGTCCTTTAGCAGAACTAGGTCGCCAACTTGGAGGTTTCTACATGATACAGTCCATTTCTGTCTTTGTTGTAAAGTGGGCAAATACTCATGCCTCCAGCGTGTCCAAAACTGGTTGGAAAGAGCTTGGACTTGTCTCCATTGTTTGGTGTAAAGATCTTTATCCAAGAAGTCTCCGGGTGAAGGTAGAAGGCAAGATTTCTGTGTATTGAGCGTCGATGGGGATAGAATAAAGGGGTTCTCTGGATCCGACGACACTGGAACAAGCGGCCTTGCATTTATGCCGTCAGATGACGGCCTTGATGTTCCACCAGCTCGTGGTGATGACGAGTTAGCAAGAGGGAGACGTGACTGTGTTTAGGGAGAATTAATGGAGTATTTTCAAAGTTCTCGATTTCTCAGTGTTTGAGTCGGCCTCCAACAGAAATGAGACCAACCTGCAGGATTGGACTGGGCTTCTGTAGAGGGCTCAGCTTTGAGATCGGCTTGCCAGCATAAAGGGCAGAAAGTTCTTTTTCAAAGCGGGCCTTTTATGTCTCCGTGAGGATGACAGTTTTTGCTTGAGCTATCTCCTCTGGAGTGTGAGGTAGGTGACATTGGTGCCAGCCTTTACATTTGCTGTTTGGATTGGTCCCATTGAAGGATTTTACGATGTGGATAAGATTTGCTATAGCTCTGACCAAGGACTTGAAAGTGGAAAAGCGCTCGAAACGTTTACTGTTGAGTACTTGGAGGTGAGTGACATAAGTTCTGATTTCTGACCTAATTTCTGAGTCTTTGTCAGGTTCGATTAAGTCAAACATTTCACTCACGTGTGGTGTCTCTGCAGGAGTTTGGCGGATGAATGATGGTCCGGTGAATGACCTCGATGCATGGTCTGCTGGGTTTTCTTCTGTGCGCACATTGTGCCATTGTTCTGGCTTTGACGACTGGCGAATGCGCTGTGCTCTGTTGTTTGGCAGTCGCTGGCGAGGTTCTTTAAACGGAAGTGGGGTGACCCAACTGTTGTCCTCATCTCTGTACACAGCATTGCCCATTATTTTGATAAACATGGCGTCCTTTATTGAGGGAGCTGGTTTATTGTCATCTTCTGTCCGGTTAAAAACAGTTTGTCCCAGAGCTTGCTCATGTGCTTTACTCAGCCTATTTGTGTGTGGCATTTCCTTGAGTTGCAGAAGGCTGTTGCATGGCTCAAAAAATGTGGGTCGACCATTTTCTACTACAACGCATCCTAGATCTAAACGCTGAGCAAATGGTGCATTATGAGGCCATTGACTCTCTGCCTGACCTTGTGTACCCGTAAAACGTCTAGTTCTGGAATGTATTTTGCTAAGGATTAAAGATGTGGCTAGTCTAGTTGGGATTTCACTTCTGTTATTGGGAATGTCCTGACACTCAATAAGCGGGGGTAGAGGGATAACTACCGACTCAATCTGAAAGCCTTGAGCCGTTTTACCCCACATTTCTACAACACCAGAACAGGTTCTGAGATTGTAAGAGAACGGTTTGGTTTTAATGTCAAAAAGTTAAAAAAAACTCTGGCCTGGCTAAGGAACGATTGCTCTGATCGTCTATTACTGAAGCTTTGACTGCTTTGTTCTTGTAACCTAAAGGGTACACCCACGCAAGACATATCTTAGAACATGAACGACCCCACTGACCTGGACCGCACACATCTGTGCAGCTTGTTGTGACATTGACTGTGTCAGGACTGTTCTCTCCCTCCCCGCCATTCTCGTTCAAGGGAGCCTTGTTGATTTGTGGTGGAGGACCAGGATGCATGATTGCATCGTGGCTTGTACTATCACATTCAGAACACGTTACTGCAGATTTACAGTCCTTTGCAAGATGAGTGTTTGAAGAACAGCATATTCCTTTCTCTTTGAGGAAGGCCTTCCTTTCATCGAGTGGTTTGTTCTGAAATGTCCTGCATTTTTTGAATGGGTGTGGCTTATTATGCAGAGGACAGTTCCTGTTAAAATCGTTGTTGGGGGAGAGAAATATTGGTTTTGTGTACAGTAATAGGTTTACCAGAGTTAAAGTTCTTTGAATATAGTCTTTCTGGCCTTGAGTGTGTTTGGTCGTTTTGTTGGTGGAAACTTGGATCATTGCGTCTCTTTGCCTCTTTGCATATGAATTTGCAGAAATACTTAAAAGGTGGGAAACAGCCTTGATTTTCCTCTTTATATTGAGATCCATGTGACATCCACTTTTCCTGAAGTCCGTGTGGGAGTTTTTCAACAATTGGCCCAATTCCCCGAGAAGTGTCCAGATATTGTAGGCCAGGGAGGTAGCCATCTTCCTTGGCACTTTGAATCTCTTGTAGCAGATCCCCTAGTTCACGCAGCTTGATGTTATCTTTGACCGTTATTCTTGGAAAACTGTCCAGTCGTTGGAAGAGCGAGTTTTCGATTATTTCAGGAGCTGCATAACATTCGTTTAGTCTCTCCCATGGGAGCTAATGTGGGGTTATTGACATGTACTGAACGTATGCGTTTTACCTGATCACTTGACTCCTTCCCTAGCCATTTTATCATGAGATCTAGCTGTTGAATGGGACTTAGGTGAACCTCGGTTGTTGCACTAGAAAATGAAGAGTACCATGCTCCATAATTCTCTGGCTTATCATCAAACTGGTAAAGGTCCGAAGTGATTAGATCTCGTCTTGCTATGTATTGGGCAAATGGCTCAACTGGATGTGGAATGCTGGCTGGGGTGTTATAGAGAGGCGTGAACGGTGAGCAAGTTGGGTTGAAGGGAGTATTTGGTTTCATTTCACCTCTAGGCTGACTGGGCATATTTAGAGCAGCAACTTTGTCCTTAGTAAGCTTTCGTTCAGAGCTGATGGGTTACAAATGTATCGAGTGAGCTAACTCGTGGACGAACGATGGTTGTTGCTTCTTCAGAACATGGAGATTGAATTATGCCCATTTGAGATTGTACAAATTCACTTGTACGTTCTAATTTTAACTTTTCTGATGGAGGTTTTCTATTTTTGGGCTCCTCTTGTGTTGCCTCAGCTTCCTCCAGCACTTGGGCTTCAGCCACAGCAGCATCAGCTTCCTTTTGTAATGTTATCACTTCCAATGTTGTCTCTATTTTAGCCTTTTCCAGTTCACTTTGTGCTCTTTCAACTTTCAACTGTGCTTCTTTGGTTGCATAAGATGCTCTCACCGTAGCAGCTTCCGCTTTAGCACGAGCGTGAGCAGCTCTTACTGTTGATCCAGATGAACGGCTCGTCCTTACACTGCTTGCAGACTTGTTGCTGGATGCCATTTTGACCGTGAGGAATCGTAAGTTGGCGCCTTTTCACTGTAGTGTTTTCAACGAGGATGTTGGTGACACCGAGTTAAACCACAAATGAAGACCCTGGAGTTTAGTTGCAGCTTGTTTAATTGTCTTCAAAACTGAAATGACAGGAAATACACTATCTCAACACACAGAGACATGTACACAAATCAAGTGGTTCAAGTTTGCTAAAATAACATTACAGAAAAATCAACAATAATGTCCAAACTAATCAGTATAAACTGCCATATAATACGACTTACGGCGTTCCTGCCTGACAATTGAGATTGGATGGCACCTGATAACGTTTTATGCCGCTTTTTGCATGTAAATCTTTGTTCTTGAAGCAAACCGTTAAACAGGAAGTACTTCCGGTACGTACCCGAAACCGGAAGTAGAATTTATCGATAATATTTTTTTAATAAAAACTTATATAAAGCATGAATTGTTTGTCTAAACAACTTGCAAACATTTTTAATACCTAAACTGTTTTTATAATTATTTACTTTGTATTTAACCCTATGAACTTATAGAAATGCCTTAAAGACAACACAGCTGATAAAACCAAAGGGATGCTTTTTTCAAAAAGGAAGTATTTTCAAAGAGGAAGTTCTTCCTCTGATTTTATCCTATAGAGTTTGTTGATTCATATAAATTTTGGGGTATCCTGGTCGATTCGCATTGAAGGGAATTCAGTTTGGGTGTTCAAATGAGCCAGGCGTCTCTTGAAGCAAATCAGATTTATTGAAAAAGATACAGGTTAACAGAAAAAGCAGACAATCAATTGATCAATATGCATACGATCCGATGATTCGTTGAACAGACCTTCTCGCTCGAAAAGTCCCCCAAGGAATGTCAGTTTGCTGCTCTGGTGCGCGATATCATAAAATGTTTTGAGCTTCTTATTGGTCCGAGGAGCTGCTATCAGTAGTTGCTAAGGCAACTGAGATTTATAGTGTGCCCAAGGTTTCTTCTGGGATGACCTGATTGTGTGTGCCTCTTTGTTTGAGCATAAGTTTTAGAAGAGTTTAGATTCAAACTAGTTTCCTTCGACCTTTATGTTTCACCTGTTGCACCTTTTGTGTCATGAAGTGGCACATTCTGTGTCATGAACTGAGTGTATGTGTTTATACTAAAGATGTACCTGTTCCTTCAGTCAGATCCTGTGTCTGCTTTGCCCTTCCTCCCTGTGGGGGGGAAGGGCAGATGTCGGCCTCAGAGTTGCTTCGAGCTGCAGGTCTGCTCAAACTGCACACCGGTAAGATTAAAGTTTGCACAGTGCATTTAAGCATCTAAACATGATTGTATTAAACCCTTTGATTACATGAAACACAGTTGTGAACCTTTGATTACATGAAATATAGTTATGTATGAATATACCTTTGTGATTACATGAAATATAGATATGAATGAATATAAGTTTAATCATAATATATAATATATATATTGTATATAATGTATATAATGGTGCTTTCTTGTTCACTCCCTCTCTCGACCGATCAAAAGATCGGTCGAAACCAACAGCTGAACCCCATGTGGGCCCCCCGAAGAGGACCTCAACCCCAACACCACACCAAAACAAACAAATCACCAAATGCAAAATCAAGCTAAGGTAGTAAAACTCCCAAAATCAACTAAATCTAAACCAAAACCCCATCTGACCCCAAAACTAACCACTAAACCCAAAACAAGGTAAGGTAAATTACCACCAAACGTAACTAAATCCACGCAAACCTCATCTGACTCCAATACCAACCACCATATCACAAAAGGGGGTCCCAACAGGAACACTCTGGTCAAGCCCCTCCTGCCCCTCGAACGGAACAGTCCGAGACAGGCAAAAAATCGCAAAAGTTCCAGAAAAAAGGCCATAATTCTCTGTCCCCAGAGGACATGGAGAAATTACGTCGGTTGTTAAAGGGGTTGGATAATACAAACAATGATAACAAACCTCGAGCTATGTGTAGCACTATCGTTGATAGTAAGTCGGAGCACGCAAATCACGACAGTCAACAAGACACTGATGGTCAGAATGCTGAAAGCTTTACGCTTTCATCTCGATCCCAACAGTGAGCGGGTAATGACCGCAAATGGAGTCATTCGCCTGAACATGAACTGGAACAAGACATTGACAGTCCAGAGTGTGTCGGTCACCAAAACGTTGACAGTGACCATGACATTATTGTCACAGACTCTAACAGCCCCTCATCAAACAAGGGGGGGGGGGGGAACTCAACCATCGTCGACAGTGACCCGCCACGAACTGAAAACTCAGACACGTTGGTGACTGCACTGACGGTTCAGATGAAGAAAGATTACACAGTCAGAGGTCAACGTAAACAGAATGACTGGCCGAAACCTTTAAGGTTTCTGTGTGACTTTGAAAAAAGGGGGGAGGCTATGAAAGCTTACCTGCCAATCACACTGGAAGGGGTCCTCACGCATGAAGCACTCCTGGATGGCGGAGCCGACATTACCATTATGTCAGCCAAACTGTTCGAGGAACTACGGACCGCCGCTATCGGTGTTCATAGGCAAATACCCCTTGTAAAAAGTGCTATAGAACTGCAGGGTCTCGCAGAGACGAGAACTACCCTAACAGCTATAGCTATGGTTCACATGCAGATTGGCAAAATGACATTATACCACCCGGTACATGTGTCTACACTTGATTCATTCCCATTTCTAGTTGGCCAAGACTTTATAAACTGCTTTGATGCAATTATAGACTATGGCCGACAGAAAATGTGGAGCACAGTGAGAAAGCCTCTGCCTATAAAAGTGTATCCTAGCTGTGATACGGACTGCCTAACTGCAGGTACCGCAAAGGACACACCTCATCTGAGGACAAGAGCCCGGTAGGTGAACCTACAAAAACAGGTGAGGCAGAAGAGGCCCAACAAGAAAGCCTCCTCTGCGAGCTGAAACAATCAGCACTCACTGAACACTACCTACAACAGGTAGTAAAAGGTGTCGAGATCCAGGGATCCCACACCGAAGATGCTGTACTGTCTCCTTGGACAGATAATTCAGCAATCAGCCAAGCTCTTTATGAAAGCTTGGTTAAAAAACATATGGGTCTAGAACTGACGAAGAAAGCTTTACGCTTTCATCTCGATCCCAACAGTGAGCGGGTAATGACCGCAAATGGAGTCATTCGCCTGAACATGAACTGGAACAAACGAGAACTGGTCCACCCGTTCCTCGTGGTCCAAAACTTACCACATGCATCCTATATAGGCTCTGACATTTTGGTAAGATTGGGTGTCCGAGTGGACACGGACAACAATGTACTGTGGTCGCTGGAAACAGACAAAATGGATTCTCCTGTGCTAAGCACAGAAAATCTCAAAGCTGGACAGACCATACCAGAAATCTGCGAGGTTGCTTGCAACCGATCCATCACAGTACTACCTCAGGCAATGAACCAGATGGTGGAAGTTCACATCATAGCTAATCAAGCTATTGGCCAAAAGCAGGCATACTTTCAACTGTCTCCTAAGTTTTACAACTTGGGACTGTCCATTAAGTTCACGAGACAAGTGAGCCTCGACTGCAGAACAACATCTGTTGCTGTGTGTAACACAGGCACGGAAGCGGTACTGATCAAGAAATACACAAAAATAGGATGGTTGATCTCAACTGATTTCCATGATTTTGAACTGAGCATTACATTTCTGGGAGGGCTCCCAGAATACCTGATCCCGCATGAATACACGGGGCAAGTTTTGTTCACAAAGCCTAAACAGGCTATAGCTCTCGTCTCTGTCAATAAGATCGACCAAGACACAGTCTGCGGGGTCGGTCTAGACCGAGACGACAGCCTAAGCTCTCAAACCTATAGTGTCCTGCCTATAAACAGGGTAAATGACACAGAAAGGGATTCATTGGAGCTCCCCAAAGAACAAGAACCCCTCTCAATTTCTTCTCAGATCGAACAGGTGGTCGCCCAAGCCGACGCCCTGAAAACTGATGGAGAAAGGGACAGACTACGTCAAGCTCTCTTAAAGTTTGAGAAATCATTTTCAACCGACTCAATGGATTGTGGGTTGACCACGCTCCACTCAGTGAGCATCCCAACCCCGCCCGAAGCTCCACCCACATTTGTCAGACAGTACAAGATTCCTCTGGCAGCGCATCAACCTATCAGGGAAATCCTTGATAACCTTCTAAAGAATGGTATCATCAGATACTGTAACAGCACTTACTCTGCGCCTTTGTGGCCAGTGTTAAAACCAAATGGTAAGTGGAGACTCACAATTGATTACAGAAAGCTAAACAAACAAGTCCCCTTATCACGGTGGCCGATGACCCAGCTCCAACAGGAACTGCCCAAGGTCACCAATGGTAAGTACTTCTCGAACCTCGACGTCGCCTCTGGTTTTTGGACCATCCCTGTGCGTGCCGAGGACCAATACAAACTAGCTTTCACCTTCGGTGGCCAACAATACACTTTTACCAGGTGTCCCTTTGGCTACGCTAACTCTCCTGCGGAGTTCAACATCTTCTTGAACAAAGCATGTCCGGACGCCCATGAGCGTGGGACACTGATCTACGTGGACGATGTCCTTCTGAGGCAGCCAACACTGGACTCACATTTGGCTGAGATCGACCACGTTCTGAATCAGCTGACAACTGCTGGTGCTAAAATATCACTGTCTAAATGTCAGTGGTGCAGAACCAAGGTGGACTACGTTGGCCTACTCGTAGGTCCAGACGGAGTACAACCACAGTTGACTCGCACCCAAGGCCTTGACAATCTCAAAGTCCCCACCAATCTCAAAGAACTACAAAGTTTTCTTGGCGTGTGTAACTACTCGAACCAGTTCATAGAAAACTATGCAGACCTTGCAAAGCCACTGACTGAACTCCTAAAGAAAGACGTTCCATTTGTCTGGACTGACAAACAGCAACAGGCAATGGAAGCTCTTATAAACAGGATCAAGTCAGCCCCATGTTTAGTCTACCCAGACTACAACAAAGAGTTTTACTTGGAAGTGGGCTTCTCAGCTCATTGCATAAGTGCAGGTCTGTACCAAATACACGACAGAGACAAACGTGTAGTAGCCTACGCCAGCAAAACGATGGCAGGCCCCGAGTTGAGATTCTCAGACTGTGAGAAAGCTCTACTGACCACAGTGTGGGCAGTTAAACATTTCTCCAGCTACATTGGTGGACAGAAAATAGTTGTGGAAACACAACACCAGCCAGTGACTTTTCTTAACAGTGAACGCATCAGAGATGGTGTGGTGACAAACTCACGTGTTGCAACGTGGCTCATGGCGCTTCAAAGTTTTAACCTAGACATACGTTATGGTCAAAACAAGAAGTCTCATCTGGGGACGGACTTGGCAATCTGCCAGAAGTGTACACAAGATGTACCAGCCACCCAGCCGCCGGTTGAGGAAAAATCCCCAGTAACTGAAGACCCGAATCACCACTTCTTTGATGACAATATCTGCAAAGATATGACAACATTGTACGTGGATGGATCTTCATTCCTCCGCGACAAAATCTGTAAGGCAGGTGCTTGAGGAGTTCTCCTCCAAGACCAAGAACAGATAACTTTCAGCTACAAATTAGGCTCTCAGACTTCTCAGTATGCTGAGATTGCAGGAATCCTAATAGCTCTCCAGATGGCAGTAGAACGCTCCATCAAGACGCTAGTCATCTGCACTGACTCTAACTATGCTCGTTTAAGTTTCGCTTGTCACCTCGCTGTGTGGAAACTGAATGGTTTCCTAACAAGCGACAGGAAAGTGGTCAAACACAAAGAGCTTTTCATAGCGTGTGATCACTTGGTGACATCACACGACTTACAGATCTACTGGAAGAAAGTTCCAGGGCATTCTAGAGTCCCAGACGATGACACACAATGACATTGCAGACTCCTTAGCCAAGGAAGGAGCCGACGAAGGTCCTCTATGGTCCTTCGACTACTCCTGGTTAATCAAGACTCTGCAAACACAACCTTCAGTCAGGGTTATGGCAGTCACACGTGCACAGGCCGCAACCAGACCTACTGACAACGCAGTCTCTGTACGACCCGCACTGACTGACCCAGACATCATCCAACTACAGAAGTCGGATCCTGCTATCAACTCCATGGTACCTGACTGATCCGAACAAAAATAGTCCGTCCAAAGACGACCTGGATGCCGATCCAGACCTTAAGGTCCTCTATCAGCTGTGCAAACAGCTAAAACTAATCAAGGGCATCTTAACTTTCGCTCATGGACCAACGTTCTCACCTGTGTTCGTGGTTCCCCATGACCATAGGGGGGTGATGTTAGTTCATGCCCATGATCTCCCGTCCGCAGAACACAAAGGAGATAAAGCCACGCTGACGGCATTAAAACAAATTGCCTATTGGCCTGGAATGAAAAAGGATGTCAAGGACTACATTGAAGGGTGCGTGGGCTGTGGCCAGTTTCAGCCAACTAGACCACATCACAGAGCACCACTGCAAAGCAGAGGCATTGCATTCCCATGGTCTGACCTCCAGATCGACTGGGTTGGACCACTCACTATGAGCTCTAGAGGAAATAAAGATTTTCTCACGGTAACTTGTGCATTTACCAAATGGGTAGAGTGCCTACCAGCTCCCAACGACACAGCACAAACCACTGCTAATGTCTGTGTAATGTCTGTAAATCTCCTGCTTCAATCATCTTGCCTGTATTTTGGGTTCAAACCTAAATGAATCATATATTCTCAAGGTTTGGACTTCCCCTTCGGGTGAACTCAGACCAAGGTACACACTTCACAGGTGAAGTGATGAAAGAACTGTGGAAGACGCTAGGCGTCAAGGCTAACTTTCATGTCGGCTACCACCCACAGGCTTCAGGCCAAGTAGAGAGAGCAAACAGAACTGTGGTGAGTATTTTGAAGAAATACGTGGCTGCAAACCACAAGGACTGGGATGTGAAACTCCCTCTGGTCCTCATGGCCATAAGAGCCACTCCACACACATCAACTGGCATCTCTCCCTTCGAGATGATGACCGGTCGACAAATGACTCTCCCTCTACACCTGTTGTACCAACCAGGCGACGCCGCCATGGCGACAGCCTACACTACACAACAATACATGAAAGATTTGAATGTACACCTCAGAAACACTTTTGCTTTCGCCCAGAAAAACCTGGAAAAATCCGCTGAAGGACGCAAGGCGTACTACGCCCAGAAGGCCTCTCATAATGAACTCCAAGTGGGAGACAGAGTCTGGTACTATACGTTCGCTCCAGCAACCGGGAAAGGAGGTTCCGAGACCGGAACTCTCGCCCGCAAACTAATGCCCAGGTGGAATGGACCTCATCTGATAACAGACAAAGTGTCCTCAGTCGTCTACGAAATCAAAATCAGCAAAGGCCGCAAAGTGCCAATTGCTAAATGGGTACATCGAAATCAGATCAAACTTTACAAGGCGTTCAATGACTCCACAAAAGACAAAGATCTCACAAACTCACCGACTTCATGGGATAATAAGGTCGTCCAAACACAAGTTAGTAAATAAACTAATCAGGTTTAAACTACCGTATTTTCCACCCTATAAGTCGCATTGTCCAATTTGAACTTAGAAGCGCTAAGTCTAACACCCACAACAAAAACTAATCTTAACAACCATTTAAATCCACAAGATTTAATTTGACCTCGGTCATAAAGTTGAGACCTGTTTTTCTTGTGTGTTGCACTTTGGAATCTGACGACAAGAGTGTGTCGAAGCAGTGAAACGTTGTTTCCTTGTTGTCATTATTTGAGATATTGTTGTGGTTCGGAACACTCCCAGCCAAAAAGGTTTTGTATTAACATTGGTTAATGAATTATATGGATTTAACTATGCCAACATGCAGTTCGTTTTGTTAAATCTCAATCGTCGAAGAGTCAATTTAGTTTAAAGCTACTCAAGGTACCATAAACTACACTGGTCTCAAAATTTCTAAATTGAACCGATTCGATCGTTTCTATTTTAGATTACCAATTCATTTTGATGAGTCTCGCCATAGACTTCAAAATTTACTAGGAATACCAAATCTTGCGTCGTTCGTCTAAAAGACAACAGACATTTAGATTAAACTATATTTCATTTTTATTTTAGTTTAACCTAAGCAATGAATGGAGGAATAGTTTGGAATTAGAGGCCTCCAAAATTTTATAGGTATAGATCCCTATATCTAATTTTTCAGAATTGATCCACCCCTTCATTGGTAATCGTATCTGATCAAATCCATGATAGCTTACATACCAGGTGCATATAGGTAAGGCTTAATGTAAAATCCCAATCATAAGCCCACCTTAAAGGCACGGTCTGCAGTTTCTGTAAAGCCCTGAAACTTAGGAAATTTTCGAGCAGAAACCCTTCTCCCTCCTCCCCCTTGCACTCTGGCTGACCTGAAACTCCGCCTCCTTAGCTCCTCCTCCACAGCTTGGCCTGTCTCGTGAACGCGCATGCATTGTAAACACAGTTCTAAGATGGCGTCGGCGCAGTCACCCGATCGACTATTTCCTTCTCAAATCTTTGCGTATTTGTAATAAAGTATCGTAAATTATGTATAACCCTTTCAATAAGTTATGTTATAATACTTTGCTGCAGTGTGTGACATTTTATCTGTGTTACGCATCGTTTTGAAACATTCTCGATGGTCTTCAGACGAGGAATTTACACCCAGAGGGACCTACGGTCCGAAGAAGAGGAAAACAGCTGGACTTGTTCATATTCTGGTTTTGTTACATAATGAGATTCGATGCTCACAGGGGGAGTTGATGAAAACAAACAGTTCTCATAGTCACCCTGTTTTCATGCAAACCTTTAAATTGATGATTCTTCATGAACATGCAGTGAAATAATTTTCTATTTGAAAGAACACAGCGACAAAATCTTTTTTATTTATTTATTTAGACAATAAATACACAAAAAACCTAAATAAATATGTGACAAGGATCATCAAACCGTTACATAACGCACTTAAATAACCATAAATAAAGCACTGAGCATCCACCCTGATGTTAAATACTCTGTTGTGTACTTAGTTTGATTTAAATAACTTTTTAATAAAACTGGACAGAAATTAAACAGAACTTAATTAACTCCAAATTCTTCCTAACCTGCAGCCTTCAGGGCAACAGAACAGCAAGCAGGGCCCAGGTGACTGATCTGGTCTTCACTTAAGTGGGTCAGGTCAATAAATATGTGGAGCTTCTCCAGATTGTCAGCTTGTCCAAACATCTAAAGTCCATAGAGAACCACCTGATCTCCACTCTTTCATTTGTGTATATATATAATATATATATATATATATAGTTATAAATATAGGTATCTATATGTATATATACTATATATATATATATAGTTATAAATATAGGTATCTATATAAAAAAATAACTATATTTATAACTACAGTATACAGTATATACTATATATATACTGTATATCTATATATGTATATATATATCTATCTATATATGTATATATATATATATATATATATATATATATATATCTATATATATATCTATATATATATCTATATATATCTATATATATATCTATATATATATATATATATATCT
>JBBPBX010008694.1:0-15741 GCA_038048925.1 Garcialebias charrua
TTCATGTGTTTCATGATCAAAAGGATCGATGATCTTGAGCGGAACTGTGACCGCTTCAGGAACTGTCCGGCCAGATGCACCTGTGGAATGGACAATTTTGTTAGAAAGTGGAGCATTTGGAAGACATTTACGCATGATTAATGACTGTGTTGCTCCTGAATCTACAAGAAATTGTAATGAAATGTTTTCAACCACTGCAGTCATCATTGGTAGTTTCAGATAAGCAGCTTGAGTGTATTTGAAGTAAGTAGGAATAACTTCTCCTGTGTATGTATGTGTGTGTGTGTCATTTGTTTCAGAAACAGGTGTGTGTGTGCTGGTACTTGCGGTCTGAAATCCCTGGCTCCCACCATCTTTGGCTAGTCAGGTTGAGTAACCCCTCTGGCTTTGTCCACCCCTGTGTCCAGCTTCGTTTCTGCCTTGGGGCGGGCCTTGATGTTGGTTTTGTCTGGAGTTGAAGTCTTGGTTGCCGTTGGGCCCTTGGTTTGGATAGGGCCTGAACTGACCTCTGCCTCGGTTGCCATATCTGTTGCGACCTTGGTTTCGGCCTCTTTGTCCTTGTCGGTGTGGACAGCTGCGGACCCAGTGTTCCAGGCTTCCACAGTTGTAGCATGGTCTGGGTGGAGCAAAATCAGTTTTTTGAATTTCTGGAGGGTGATTTGCAGCTGTTGGAGGGTGATTTGCAGCTTGAGCCTGGTTCAGGGTCAGCTGAGTGGCTGCTTGGAGCAGAGTCAGTTGAGCGTCATCATGCTGCTTTTGTTTTTTCTTCTGAGTGGTGGTGACCTCTGTCACATGCAGGTCCCATGCGTGCTCAGCATGATTCAGGAGATCAGTCAGGCGTGGTCTCTTCTTCCAGCCTATGTAGGTGGTCTTGATTGATTTCTTTATTGATGGGAGAAAACCACTCAGGACCGCCTGGCAGAAGATGGCTTCAAATGGTGAGGGGGCTGTGTCGCGTCTCCAGTTCCCCTCAGGCTCAAGGATGCCTGAGTGGGTTTTGAAGATGGGCAGGAGACGGTTCACGTAGTCTTGTGGAGTTTCATCAGGTTTCTGGGTTGTGTTCGCAATGTCTGCATAACAAGGAACAGCTGGGAACACCTCTTTCAGGCTTTTCCCAATTTCCTTCACATTTTTCAAATACTCCTTGTTGTTTGTTGCGTTGATGTCTGGACTGACGAGTTGAAAACCGTCTTCCTTTTCAAAAAGTTCAGGGTTAAGTTGGGAGACAAACCCAAGACCATATATTGCTGATAAAATGACTTTTATCTCATGGAGAGTTGGTTTTATCACTTTGACCAACATAAACAATGCCAGAGCTATCCCTTCTCCACCCTGGGCTCTATGAGGCAGGTGCTGCTTGGCCATGTCAATCAGCATGGCGTGTGGCCAAGGTCTATAAACCAACTGTGAGGATTCAGCCCCCCCCACCTCCATCATGGGTGCAGTGATGACGGTGGTTTTGTCTTTCTTTTTGTCTGCCATTTCTTGTTGAATTTTTTCAATTTCCCCTTGAATTTGCTTTGCTTTTTGCTCAAGCTGATTTTTGTCAGCTTGCAGTCTTGTGTTCATGGCTGGTGGTCCACCAGAATCTATTCCCTCATGTTCAGTGTCTGTTGAGATGTTAGTCAAATCAGAGAGTGAGGGTGAAGAGTCAGGTGTGTTGGCAGTACCTGATTCAGTTGACGTTCCTGGTTGCTCCTTTTTCTTGGAGCCTTGGAAGTCATCGTCCATGTCCATGTTCAGAAACCAGTCTGAAAATTGTCCAGCTCTCTGTAGCTCAGGGTATGGTGGTGGTTGTTGGGGTGAACTCAGATGTGCCAGTGACGGGTACAGGGCCATGGTGTGAGGTGGGAAGCCAGAAGTTCCAGCCGCAGATGGAGCAGAAGGAGAGAAAGAAACATTTAGTGGGTTATTAGTTTGTGTTTCTGTCCCTTTCTTATTTTTCTTTCCTAAATGTTTTGTCTCTTTTGGAGTCATCTGGTTTGTTTTCTTAATTTTCTGGGTCATCTGAAGGCTTTTTGATATTACTCTTTGACTTTGTAATTTGGATTCATTTTTCCACAGCTTAAAAGCTTGTTCATGATTGGTCACTGTTAACAATTCACCTTGTGGAATCTTTTTCTTGCTGCAAATTTTACGTTTTTTTCCTAACAATTGTTCTTCTAATTTTTGTATTTCCTGTGGATCAAACGATCCATTTCTTGGAAAATTGAATTTACAATGCCACTGTGGCACAAACCTTAGACACGAATCACCATGAAGTCTTCTCATTCGGTCAATTTCCGGCCCGCATGGTATATAAGCTTCACTTTTGCTGTTTTTTGTTCCCATATTATTTATTTTTATTTTTTATTATTTTTATTTTTTATTATTTTTATTTTTTATTATTTTTATTTGATTTAAATGTCTGTTTTATTTACTTCTATTTGTTATCCGTATTTATTTAATATTTTAGTTAATTTTACCTGTTTTAAAAACAGGTTATTTGCCTAATTTAATTTTGAATGAGTTTATTGTTTAAAACCAGGCAGTCTCCCATCCAAGTACTAACCAGGCCCGACCCTGCTTAGCTTTTGAGATCAGACGAGATCGGGCGTGTTCAGGGTGGTATGTATAACCAGCTTATTCGTCTAATTATTTTATTTTATTTCAAAATGAGTGTAACTACACAGGTTTATCTATTTTTATTTGTTATTTTTCGCTTTTTATTTTATTTTATTTTTTATTGAGCGTTCCCCAAATCTATTTCTGCTGTGGCACGATTTGTGGCCGTCTTCAAAGTATTTCTACCTCATATAACAAACCTACGTGCGGCACGATTGGCGACAATTTTTTAACGTATTTCTACATTTGAATTGCCTACGTGCTTGATTTTCGGGCGGACCTTCCTGCGTTAAGAGTTTAACGCGAAAATTGTTCTTGCACTATCGAGTGCTCACAATTTTAACGTGTTCTTGCGTTCTTAAAAATAAACGCTCACAACGCTTTACGTTTCTTGCGCTCACAACGATTTTTACGTGTTCTTACGTTTAAAAATAAACGTTCACAGCGCTTTTTCGTGCTCTTGCGCTCAAATTTCCTACGGTCCTTGAACGCGTCTCGTATCAGTTTTACTTCGGCTTAAATCTTTCAAACTTGAAAAAGAGATTTCTACGTTACCTCTTCAGCCTTCCTGTTGGTTCGTGGAATATTGTCGATGCTGGCTCTCCCGCTGTGAGGACCGAAACGTCCTTTTCGTCTCTGAAGTCTACTTGAGGAAGAGGAGCAGGTCGCTAGACCCGCGGTTCCGGAGTCCCGTCCGGTCGTCTCCAGCAGGTGGTCCAGTCACACGCAATATCCTGTCTCGTGACGCCAAATTGTGGAATAAACTTCTGAATAACGAGGCAAGGCTGTCCAAACGAAGTTCAAGTTTCAAAGATTTAATGTATCTTGCAAGATAGAGAACAGAAATGGTACAGGCACGAAGCTGTCTGGCTCTGCTCTGCTCAGACAGTAACACAGCATGGATTAAAAAGGGGTTGGGGGTGGTACCATGGGTGGAACGGGAAATGTTTGTCTATCAACAGCTGGAAACTTCTGATAACACATGAGCACTTTAGCAAATGGAAAGTGAGCATTCAGCACTTCTTATATAATGCAACAGTGTTTTTAGATTAACACAAGCAGGTCACTGTTTATTCAGCAGATAAAATGAGGAACATGACGTTAAAACTTAAGGAACAGGTGGTTGGTTTCACACAGATGGTCACAAAATGTGGTTGGTTTCACACAGGCATTTTGGAGTGCATGATTCTGAACACATAAGTTTAATTATGAGTTTAATATCTGAGGGTGTATGATTTTACTTAACAATACGGGGAGCCTGCCACTGGTAAGTCATTCCACAGTCTTTGACCTGCAACAGAGAAAGCCCCGTCACCTCTGAGGTTAAAACGAATGCCTGAAACTAATAAAACATCTGGTCTGCTAACCTCAGAGGACGTTGTGGGACATATGGCAGCAGCAGATCAGTGGGATTATCTCTTATAGTTGTAATTCTTATTAGCTTATCAACCGTGACATCAGTCATGAGTATGAAGGCTAGGCTAATGGCTAGTCAAACGTCTTCTTTCGGCTTTTCCCTCTTTAGGGGTTTCCACAGCGAGTCATCCTCCATCTCACTCTGTTCTCTGTACTGCAGCTACCTCCATGTATTTAACTGCATCCACTGATCTCCTCTGTCTTATTCTTGGCAGCTGCATTTCTAACATCCTTCTATCAATATACCCACTGTCTTTCCTCTGGACATGTCCAAACCATTTCAGTCTGGCCTTTCTAAAAACACTTACAGGCCTCAATGAGCGATGCTCCATAATCAGAGGAGTCTACAACAGATTGTTTCTGTACAAGTCTGAAGGACCAGGGAACAAACGGAGTGCGTGTTTGTGGAATCACACCAAAGATGATAAAAATCCTAGATTTATTTATTTTTTTTTTTTTCAATAAAATGGGTTCATTGTGCAATGGGGTGTAACGGTACGCTAAAATCACATTTCGGTTCGGTTCAATTACAAGGAGGGCTCGGTTCGGTTTATTTTCGGTACAAAAAAAAAAAAAATAAAGACTTACAAAATGTTTATTTTGAAAATATGCCAAAAATATGTTTGTATTGTATTGTAGTAATAAATAAAAGTGACCCATTTGGATGATATTTTAAATAAACAGCACTCTACAATAAATAAATTATATTAAAAATAATAAAAATCTTAATAAATACAATAACAGTCAGAACCAGAACAATAAGCAGCAACAGACTGTTTACAATCTAACTAATCAAGTTTTTGTCCAGTAGCAGCAGTGTGGCTGTATTTGTTTATGTTTATTTATGTTTATTAAATTTGTTCATTTTTTTTTTACAAAAGAAACAATACAAGACAATCCCATAAATGATAATGTACAAAATGTAAAAAAATGAAAGGTAGCAGAAAGAAGAATAAATCTTATTATATCTGCCCCTTTAAAGGTGTGTTTGTCCTCATTACTCACAACCTCTTCTTGGTGGGACAGTCCTGGAACAGTTCAGAGTTCAGTTCAGTCATCACACAGCTGCAGCAGGTGATCTCTGGTGGATTTCCTACCTCTGTAACTGGAAATACTGGAAATAAAACAGAGGCAAAAAAAATAAGTTAATAAGATTATGATTTTAAATAATAATAAATTATAAATAATAATTATAATAAAAGAACAATACCTCTTGAACGGTTGAATATCTCACTCATCATCAGGGCAGGGCTTAAATCAGCTCCAGGACTTGTTGACAATCAGTTTTTTCATAAAGAGCTGAACTTTTTGACTTAAGTGTTGACGTGATGGATGTCTCATAGCAAGGATCAACTGCGCATAAAAAACATTCAGACTTAGATTCAGAGCTTTAAAAACTCATACAGTTTGTGTTATTGATCTGGACCGATCTAAATTACCTGATGAAGTTGTTTAAATGCAGCTGTGTTGTTAGCGCACTTTGTAACAGCTGCTTTTTTTTCGTTCACGTTCGGATGAAGTCGTTTCAAACGAGTTCACGTTAGACGTGTTGCTGGCTGCTGCAGAGAACAACGTCCACACACACAGCTTTGTGTGCTCGTCTTTTAACAAGAAAACCATAACGTTAACAAACAGGAGACCGCAGCGAGAAGCTAACGGCTAATGCTGAGCGTGCTGCGCGATAATAGCTCCGTGCTGAAACGCGCCCAGGAAATTTTGTTCCGCGGCGCATATATTAATGTTCAATGAGTGAAAAAATAACCGAAACGATACGGAGGTGGACCGAACCGAACGTGCTGTACCGAAACGGTTCTGTAAACCCACTACAACCGTTACATGCCTATTGTGCAAGCCTTATGGACTGCTATTGAAGGCTAAGCCACAAATAGATGAAACTTTATCTACATTTTGTGTAAATTAAGTCACAACGTGGGTGATAAGCCAACACTGAAAACACGATTGTTCTGTAAATGTCCAGAAAGTGGATGGAAATAGCGTGCGAGATAACCAAAGCTAAAAGTCAAACTGAAAAACAGATGATCACAACTGTCATCCGGGCCAAACTGCCCTCTCTGGCAACTGATTATTTCTTGTAATGTGGGTGCAGAATGATGCTAGTTGTTGTTGACCAATGTCATAAATCAACAATGTATTTTCTTTCCATTGTATACATTATTCTCAAGAAAAATATGGTCTGAATAATGCCTGGCTCAAACAAGCAGATTTATTTGAATATTTGACATATATAATAACAGCCATTCACAATACAATCCTATTGAGCCAGCCCATGTCTGTGCCTCTCATCAAAACCATTTCAATCTGTTGTTTATTAGCGTTAAAAGCAACTTTGTGCATGCCTCCCACCCAAGAGGAATAAAGCATTAATTAATCACTGTGGCCGTTCGCAAATAGCTCTGTTTTAATTTGGTGTTGGCAAAATGGGCCCAAAGATAAATTAGGAAAATTCCAAGAAGTGTTTAATTTGAGATCGTTAAAAGAATCGGAGCAAAGTTTCCATTTGTGTGCAATAATTTGTTTAGCTCCATTTAAATAATGTGCTACAACCAACAGAAAGGTACAAATATTATTTTTTGTTGTTGTAGTAAAAACAATTATTTGTTTGCTGAAAATTATAGCAAAGATGTGTCTTAGCGGAACTTTTCCTTAAAGGTCCACCGACATGATTTTTTTACTATTCATAAAATTGCTCAAAATTCATTCATTCATTCATTCAACCTTTATTTATACAGGCTAGCCTCGTTGAGTCACGGGGACTCATTTACAAGAGGGACCTGTCTCACTCACACCAAACAAAAATATATATATTTTATCATTTAAATATGTTCCTTTATGCAAACAAAAAGATAAATCACTTTAATTTTGCTTTAAAAGTGATTTTGAACTTCAAGCCGTGTTTAATCATGGGAAATCTGATTACACTCGAACGCACCATTCATTCAACCTTTATTTATACAGGCTAGCCTCGTTGAGTCACGGGGACTCATTTACAAGAGGGACCTGTCTCACTCACACCAAACAACCATCCACTCTCACACTCACACCTAGGGTCAATTTAGAGTCACCAATCAGCCTAACAAGCATGTTTTTTGGTCTGTGGGAGGAAACCGGAGTACCCGGAGGAAACCCACGCATGCACGGGGAGAACATGCAAACTCCACCCAGAAAGGCCCCGGACCGGGATTTGAACCGGCAACCTTCTCGCTGAGAGGCAGCAGCTCTACCAGTTGTGCCACCGTGCTGACCATCTGTGATGTCACAACGGGCAGAGCTCTGGGCTTGTCACAGTGCGCAGGTATTAGCAGCTCGACATGAAGGTCAGTCTGATACAGCATCAGACCTAAATTAGATCCTGTTGTTTCTTGTTCCATCACCCAAACTATTTTCTGCTTCCCAAAATGAAGACAAATAACTCAAATCTTCACATAGATTGATAAATTCGTCGGGTTTTAAATGGTCCGCTATTAAAGAGACCAGAGCCCTCTGCCCAGTGTTACATCACAGATGGTGCGTTCGTGTGTAATTGGATTTCCCATGATTAAACACGGCTTGAAGTTCAAAATCACTTTTAAAGCAAAATTAAAGTGATTTAGCATTTTGTTTGCAAAAATGAACATATTTAAATGATAAAATATATATATATTTTGAGCAATTTTTTGAAAATTAAAAAATCATGTCAGTGGGGCTTTAATAATTGAACACAATTGTCAAATCAGCTGGATAAAAAAAGTAGTTTTGCCACGTGCACGCACACGGGTGGGACGGCTTTATTTCTTTAAAATTTAGCAAAATAAACGCTTTAAAAAATTCTTAGCTGACATTATAGCACAAGGGTTCCTGAGCTTAACCGTTCCTTAATAAATTCACGAAATTGTCAAATCTGCTGAATTTAAATTGTTTCGCTTTGACGTCTTCCAAACGGTTGCGTGCACTGCGAAAATAAATTATAAGTAAATCGAATTTTAGCTCGAATGTCTCATTCAGGTCACAGTTTGTAAATGACCACCAAGTAATTACGTTCTGTAAGTTTGATAAAAATCTGTCCTGTAGATCATGAGTTATTTATCTAAATAGTATCCGTTTACGGTAAGCTAACCGCTAACAAACAACAATGCTAAAAGATCGAATTTTTTTAGCTCTAAACATCTCCTGCAGCTAACAGTTTGTAAATGGCCACCTAGTAATTATGTTCTGTAAGTTTAAAGAAAATCTGTCCTGTGGTTTCGTAGTTCTTACCTCCAGAGCAGGAGGCCGGGCAGCGACAGAGTCAGTCCGAGCAGAGGAGGCTTTTTTTGGACACATGAGCTGGAAACGGTCGGTGGACTCTCTGGAAGTGTCAGAGCTCCAGAGCAGGAGGCCGGGCTGCGACAGAGTCAGTCCGAGCAGAGGAGGCTTTTTTCGGACGGACACATGAGCTGGGAACGGTCGGTGTACCCTAGCGGACAAAAGTGGTACTGCACCATTTTTTGCCAAAATGAAAAACGGTCATATCTGAGCCAAAAATTGGTCTAAAAATATGGGGGGAAATCCATAAACAGGTCTCACCTCTCTATTAGTTGCAGGGTATGCAAATTAGGCAAAAAACTGCGACCTATAGTCCGGAAAATACGGTGCATGGAATTCTAGCCTTATTTACACAATACCAATTAGTGGCAGCAGCAGCTAGCTGTACCACATCAGTGTGAGACTATCATGTTTCTAACAGAATAACCAGATACTTATTATCTGATCAAACGACACGGTGGCTCAATTCCTAGAGCTGTTGCCTCTCAGCAAGAAAGTCGCTGGTTCAAATCTCCCTTTCTGGGTGGAGTTTGCATGTTCTCTCCGTGCATGCATGGGTTTTCTCCAGGTACTGTGGTTTCCTCCTACAGACCAAAAGCATGCATGTTAGGCTGATCGGTAACTCTAAATTGGCTCTAGGTGTGATTGAGAGAGTGAATGGTTGTTTGTCTCGTTTGTCTCTGTGATGGACTGGAGACCTGTCCAAGATGTCCCTTGCCTCTCACACAGTAATTGATGGACATGGGCACCAGTGACCCCCACGATTCAAAAAGGAAGAAGCAGGTAAATATAATGGATGGATAGATGATAATCTGATAACGGTCCACATGTTTTTAAAGTAGCATTTATGTAAACTGTTTGGCTGCACAGTGGAGCAGTTGGTTAGTAGTGATGTCTTGCAGCAAAGAAAGGTCCAGGGTTCAACGCCTAACTGGGCTCATGACTTGGTGATTGTTTTACAATCGTGCGACTCGTCCACTGTGGTGACTTCTCAAGAAGGGAGCAGCCGAAAGACAAAACAATTAAAAAGATTGTCTTGGTGTGGCTCTGTTGTGACACTACGTTTTGTTGTTTGTAGTTTGAGTTTTGTTTTTAATGTTTATCAGTCCTACATTTTCTTGTTTTCGAGATTCTATTGCTTTCCTCAGTTTTCCTGGTACCAGCTCTGCAGCATCTTTCCTTCATCTGCTTGTCAGCCCCAGCTGCATAGTCTCAGTAATCACTCCTCCCAGCATAAATGCCATGGTTTCTCAAGTCACTTGTTTAACTCGACTGTTTGCTTCCTGTTCTCATGTCCTGTTAGAATCACAGATTTTAGATATGTTATGTTTCTGGTTGTATAGTATACATTCTTTAATTTGGTGTATAGTTCTGTTATTTTTGCTGCCACATCAGCATTTTTCTTTAACAAAGATTTCAGTTTTATTTCAGTTTCTGTATCTGTTGCCAAAGTTTTGAGTTTGCCAAACATGTTAATTAAGACAGACCCGTCTTTGGTGTACTTTGCCTTTTGCCCAGTGTTTGCTGGAGATGGGAAACCGGCCCTTGTGACCCTGCACAGGATCATGCAGGGAATTAAAAAGGTTTCATCTGTTGTGAAATGTTTGACATCCACTTTGGTGTTGGCCTCACTCTGACTAGCTGTCGGCTCGTCAGTCTAGTCAGAATTTAATTCTATCTACAACTGGTAAGATAGTAACTGTTCATGACCTTCCCACGGAACCCCAAATAAAAAGACCTGAATACAGTATTTATTTAATCCAAATTAGACAGATTAGGGCCATAATTCACTTTCTAACATTCGGTTTTCCTGCAACTACTTCAAACGAAAGTGTGCTTACGTTTGGGGTTCACACAGATGTAACAAAGCCACATCTTTCTCACGAAGATTGATTTGAAACCAAACATTTTAACCTTCAGAACTGTGCACTCTCGCTCACTCCAGACATTTACCCTCCAAATAAATTTTTTTTTTAAAGGCAGAAAGCCAAATATCTCCGGGGGCACAAAATCTGGCATGAATCTGGTTCTCCCGCCTCCCTCTCACCAAACCCAACAAACCTCACACCGCTGCTCTCTGTCTTTCTCCTCCTCCAGTACCCAGCTCATGTCATTCCATCTTATCATAAGTGATTTTACTTTCAACCACAATGAATAGTTGTGGGTTCCTGTATTATTTGACTCTATCTGTATGTTCTGAATTATACCGGAGTACTTTAGAGTCTCAGCTGCGTGTTTTAGCCTCATGTTTAGAGCTAAATTCTGCTTTTTTCTTCTTCTTCTTCTTTGTCTGCAGGGTGATCAAGGTGACCAAGGACCTCGGGTATGTGGTTTGCTGTGATTTCTTGTGATTTTCAGATCTATGTGACTGTGTGAGTGTTTGTGTGTGTCTCTCCCCCAGCTGAATTGTGGCCTAAAGGTTTGAAATGCATGAAATTCCTGGGATAGAGTTCCCCCGATGTGGCCAAACACAACAAGCATCTCAGCACTGCTTCTTTCTCCATCAACAATGAGTAGACAGAATTGTAAGATACTTTAGAAGAGTTGGACGGGTGGACTTCTCAAAATGCAGAAACTATTTTTTTACTCCCTCAAGATGAATGTTCTTCTTCTAGAATAATCGGCGCTATACGGAAGGGTATTGCTGTCATCCATGAAATAAAATTTTTTGAGCTTATGTAGTAATAACATGATACGTATGTAGTAATAACGTGATAATATGTAGTAATAACGTGATACGTATGTAGTAATAACATGATATTATATAGTAATAACGTGATATTATGTAGTAATAACGTGATACGTATAGTAATTACATACGTATCACGTTATTACTACATAATATCACATTATTACTACATCCGTATCACGTTATTACTACATACGTATCACGTTATTACGACATAATATCACGTTATTACTACATACGTATCACGTTAGTACTACATAATATCACGTTATTACTACATACGTATCACGTTATTACTACATACTATCACGTTATTACTACATACGTATCACGTTATTACTACATAATATCACGTTATTACTACATACGTATCACGTTATTACTACATAATATCACGTTATTACTACATACGTATCACGTTATTACTACATCCGTATCACGTTATTACTACATAATATCACGTTATTACTACATACGTATCACGTTATTACTACATACGTATCTCGTTATTACTACATAATATGTTATTACTACATACGTATCACGTTATTACTACATAATCTCACGTTATTACTACATACGTATCACGTTATTACTACATAATATCGCGTTATTACTACATAATATCACTTTATTACTACATATGTATCACATTATTACATATTATCATGTTATTAATACATACGTATCACGTTATTACTACATAATATCACATTATTACTACATAATATCACATTATTACTACATAATATCACGTTATTGCTACATACGTATCACGTTATTACTACATATTATCACGTTATTACTACATACATATCACATTATTACTACATAAGCTCAAACATTTTTATTTCATGGATGACAGTAATACCCTTCCATAGCGCTGTCTTTAAAACTACTCGTAATTAATTTGAACCCTCAGCGTGACGTGGTGCATTCACTACTTTAATCATTTTCAGCTCGGTATTCTAACATTTCTATAAAAGTACCGCAATTAAATGATGCTAATGTGAGTTCTTTACTCACTGAAATGAATAAGTTCATCTCCACTCAAAAGTTAGACCTTTTTTCCTTTCTTCCTCCAATAATGGGTAAAAAATTGAGCAGTCGTTTTGAAAAACCAGCTGCACAGTTTTGTTTAAAGTAGACTGCATTAAGAGGGTCGCATTGTGCACACACTTTCACTTCCGCTGTGTCTGCTGTTGTTCATCAAGGCTGGGTTGGATAGAAGTCAAAGTCACTTTGAGTGCCTGTAATTGGTTTATAATGGACCAAGGAGCACACAGAGGTTGCCACAAAAGACAAAGCAAGTCTAAAACACAGTTCTTGTCACTGGAACTTCAGCCACCTCTCGAAGGGGGGGGGGTCTGATCCCAAACCGGTGCTGGCACCCACCCGGACATTAGTCGTTAGAACTTCTCCAGGCGAGTTGCTCCAGATTTTATGATTTGAGCTGGAACAAATGACCCTTTCTGTGAAATTCAATTAGTGGTCTCCAAGTAATACGGGTAACGTTTCGCTTAGACATGCTTTCTCCCAGCAGCCAACCTCAGGGATTAGGTTTTCCTGAGTAATTTCTCACTTTCCCAACATCTACAAACCCGTTTTGAACTCTTTGGTAATTTTGAGTGGTGTGAAAAAGTGTTGTATAATCATTTTAGTAAAAAACACGAGGATAAAATCAACCCAAAGTTAATGTTTGGGTGATTATTTGTTTTCTTTTACGTTGAAGCCTTTCTCTATGTGTAAGATACTTGGAAACACAACACCATGGTTAACAGTGTAAAGTCTCAATATCTAGATATATATTGCCTTCCAAAGTAAATAAACGGTCCATTTGAAAATTGTGTTTCATTAAGTTCGTATTACCACAAAATTGTCCCCTAATGGGTACGAATTAACACACAGTGTTACCGTCGCATATGAAGGACTTAAGGCATGAAGGCAGTGTAGGTCACCCCCAAATTGTATTACTTTCACAGACTGGCATATTGACTTTGCACATTAGATTAGTGAGGAAATGTTGTGGAACAATATTAGAAGGATTTTACGTAATAAATGAAGTCGCAACTGGACAAGTGGTGCCTGACCTTCAATCTGCCTGTCTGGAAGTGAAGTTCGTTTCAGGACTTGCATCGACGCACTCCTGGAGTTGATTAGACTTGTATGGAAAGGAGATATCACCAATGGGGCATTGCAGGATAATCTCCCCAATGCACCATCAGGTTCAAGCTGCAGTACATCAAATCTAAACCAGATTGATTTGGAAATGCTTCTACCGTGGTCAAAACATGGTTAAAGAACACTTCCCCAGCCTGTTGCCCACATGTTGGGGTCAGACATTTGGCTGCCTTAAAGGTCACAGGTCATGTTCATATATGTGGGGTTACCCAAGCAGCAAATAACAAATTGGCCTCTTCTGACAAACAAATACACCGGCCACCACCAGAGCTGCTGAGCATACTGGGTACATGCATGAACACAGAAAGGTGTGTGGTCTGTTTAAGTGATTGCACCGTAACTACGGCTGTCGAATAAAGTTCAGAGAATTGGCTTTTGACACTAAACTCTTTGAAATTAATTTAACTGCAATATGTTTAATACATCAAATAGCTCTTGTACCTGAGGCTTTATAAGTGCAACTTTAAAAGTTCATTTAACTTGTTCAAAAATGGCCTCAGACTGCAGTGTCTGATCGTGAGGTTTAAAGTCCAGGATCAGGCCAGTGTCCAATTACAGCTGACGCTGATTGTTCTCATAGCTGACATTTTGTTTACTACATACCAAGTCCCTTCGCTGCAGGCGAACACACAGCAATAAAGCTCCCCACCAAATAACCGACATCCCTTTGCAGAGAAAAGCAAATAAAAGCAGAATGTAAACGGTTCGGTTGTTCTGTCAGCCGCAATGTTATTATCATTCTTACACAGGAACATCAGCATTGAAGCAATATGGAGAGGGGCTATTATCTTTTACTCCTTCCACATTTCAAACCCACACTGGTCAGTGAGATTGTCAGCAAAATCTTTTGACCCTCTTACAGTTTTCTTCCAGCATTTCTTGTTGCATGGATCTCAAAAGGCTTGCAACAGCAAAATATGTATTCCGTGCAGCTCCTGCCAGGAGTTATTGTATCGTCTGCTCCCTTAATGATAATCTAGCACATTATTTCCCCTCTTTTTCTTCAAAATGTTTGAGGTTGTAAATAACTTGAGAAATACTTGCGCTTCAATCCCAGTTGCACACAAAACAGCTATTGTCTCCAGTGTATCCACTGCTCTGTTCTGCTCTGGGCATGGATCAAAACAGGCTGCCTTGAAAGTCCTATTCTTAATGAGCCATGCTTTTTGAATTATGTTTGAAAAAACAGACAAATGGCACAAAAGCCATGTTTGGATAGGCCAGATTTTATCTCCATCTTGACTATAGATGAAGATTGATCTCTCACAGCATGTTTATGACTGCCTGCCAGTAGTGAAGAAGTGCTTTTATCAGTCCATTCAGTTTTCAGTCAAGTTGGGTATTTGTGGTGGAGCGAAACCTACAGCATAACATTAACAAAGAGAACATGCAATCATTATAAAACTCAAGTCGTGCAAGCTTTTCTTGGTCTGTAACTGCAACTAGAACAATATTGAATTTTATTTAAAGTGGGATCCAGTACAATCAAAGCACTTTCATTTTTTTAAATAAATTTAAATATGAATAAATAAATCTTTTAAAAATGTTTTGTTAGCTTGTGCTACTTATTCTACTTTTTAAAAGTAATCTCGTTATTGAAACAATGTAGTATAGTTAGTAAAATAATGAACTGGATGATCAGATTGCCAACCTTTTTAAAAACAAATATGGAACGATCCCATAATTGAAACGAAATACTTAAGTTATAATAAAGTTAACGTTGTTCAGTATTCCTTCTATTGTACAACAAAAACTTAGATGATTTTTAGCTTAGAACACTTGCAGTTAACTAAACACTTCGTTAGCTGGTGCTACATGCTAACCATCGAGAAAATGAACGTTTAAATAATGAAGGTTACACTGTGGGAAAAGTCAATGTGTTTATTTAGTGGAACTACAACTACCCTACAAGGTAACTAGCAAAGCAACCTCAAACATTTTGAAGCCCCTTGTTAAAGTTTGGAACTGTCGTGTCGTGTGTAATTAAATAGTTGAAGCAGGGATCATCAAAAAGCTAAAACCAAGCAGTTTTTCTCCTGGTCTTTATTTTCTGCTTTGTAATTGGAACTAGTGTTTGAATTTCAGAATATACAGTGCTCAAAGATTAAATAAAAAACCCTCTTCTGAAATATATGGCAATTGAATTTGACAAAAGCAAATGTTTTAAAATGCCATTTTGCTAAACACTTTATTAGCTAGTGCTTCATCATGCTAAACACTGAGAAAAGAAACTTAGATAATGTAATATTACACTGCACATAAAATCTATATTTTTGTTTAGTGAACATTGTAACACCAAAAGTTAGCTAAACATGCTAACAAGCTAGAGCCTGGTGCTAAAATATAGAATTGACCGGTAATCAAAAATAACTGTGATCTTCATGAAGTACAATCGTACAATCCTTTCATGGTCTTTTCTTTCCACTGGAACTAAGATGAACTAATTTTTACATTAGACTATTCAAATAAAATGAAACCTTTATATTATCAAACATATAATAAGTTGTGACAAAAGCAAAGTTTTTCTAAACAATGTGTTTTACTGAGCA
>JBBPBX010008694.1:32878-53291 GCA_038048925.1 Garcialebias charrua
AACTATTAAGACTGGTATTTTCTCCAAAGCAGCTTCATATGATGTGTTGTGTACGGTATGAATATTTATGTGCTTACTGCATTTTAGCTCAAGGTATTTGTGGCAGAGCTGAATCTTATTTGCAAAAAAATTCATCTATCAATGTTGGAAACATGTTTGAAAAGTAAAAGTTATGGAAGTGTTTCATCTGTTTATCTGTAAAGTATTTGTAAAAAAGAAAAGTCCAACTCCAGGTGTTCTGTTGGTGTCCATATAACCAGCGTGCAGCTCTGCAGCTCCAGGCACGTCACTGTCAGCTGAATCTGGAAGAATAAATGTACAATATGTTTTAATGAAGGTTTACAAGTACCTGTCACATAAGTACATATACTGAAAATTGCAACATTTACTCACCTGGACATAGAATCCACTTTGCCCATTGGTTAGAATGAGGTACCGGTACTTCTCATCTTCTAAGCATCTGATGTCACAATTTGGCCAACACCGAAACTGTGCAAATGACATGGAGCTATTTAGAGGACATTTAATCTCTAGGAGCTGCACAGAGTCCAAAATACCATCCAGGCTTATTACAAACTAAATACAGTAGGTGCATCCTATCATTGCAAAACACAATTAAATTAACTAATAAAAATAAAACAATTAGTATCAGCATTTATTCCACAGTATTGCAGCAGTGTGGCTGCATGACCTGCTTGTATTACACCTGATGTTTAAACTAACAGCCAGGCTCGGTGATGGAGGACTTTAAGGCTTTGGCTGAGCTCTGTCTGTGCTATCTAAAAAAGCTAAGTCTGGTCCTCTGGACATTCAAAAAACAAAACAAAGCAACAACAACAAAAACTGTTGAAACGTTTCGTCTTTCGTCCGAAAGACTTCCGGACGAAAGACGAAACGTTTCTACAGTTTTTTTTTTGTTGCTTTGTGTTGTTTTTTGAATGTCCAGAGGACCAGACTTAGCTTTTTTTTTTTAATTTTCTACCTGGATTATTGAGCAGGCATCAGGGTATCTGTCTGTGCTAATTTAAGATAAATAAGATTGTGTTCCACCTCTTTTAATAAAACGTGCCCAACGTTAGTACTGTAGATACTAAACCTCAGAGCTTTTCAGGTTGTTTTCGGGTTATTCATTGCTTCACCGTAATGTGCTGGTATAAACTAGCTAAATATGCTAGTAGAAGTAATCTGCACAGGCACTTCTTCACGTCGCCCCCATCCCTCCCTCGTCTGCAGCGGAATGATGATCTTTTTCTCTCTCTCTCTAAAATAAACTAAAAACATTTAGCCCTGGCAAACTGCTTTGGTTTCATATTTGATAAGTTACAAACTAAAATAAACAACAAGAGTCAATTTTGTTTAAGTTACTTTAGTTAGTAAGGTATTATTAAGTCTCAAACATATATGAACTTTCTTGTCTCAAACATATATAAAAAAAATCCTTCTGTTATTTCAATTGAAACTGTCTGCACAAAATACTGAACAAAATACAACACAAAAAGTAAATTACAAGTGCAGTAATCCACCCCCAAAAATAAAAAAATGTATGTTTTGTGAATGTTTGATATACCACTGTGTCTGCTTGATTGAACTCAGCCTCCTTGATGTGATGACAATTTCAGGATAGGAATCTGAGGCATCATCCACTTCTGTAAAAATAAATAACTGATCATACAGATACTGTGGAGGCGTCTTTCAGTAGATTGAAACAAGTTAAAATACTTTATTTAATGTTTACATCCACTCACCTCATTTAAAATGTGTTTTACGGCAAATAAACAATGTAATTCTGGAATATTGCCTTCCTGGTTCCCTTTTATAATGAGCCAGTTTGAATGGTCTTTCTGATCCAGGCACAGTGACTTCCTCTGAGCAGTCTGGATACAACAGGATGTACGGTCCTTCTTGTATGTCCTTGTTAAACCTTCTCATTTTCTGGACACCTTGTTGCAGTATCTCGGGTGCTCCTACCTCTGGGTCTACAAATAACAGGACCATTTTCCCTCTTAGAGGTTTTAAACCAGTCCCACTTGGCACCATCAATCCAATGTTTATCTGTGACAAAGATGAGAGCAATTTAACGTATAAGAGGTAGAAAAAATCAATAAATAAACACGATACATACATATGTGTTTCTCTATGGTCTAATTTGTGCTTGTGCTAGTACAGTTTCACAGTCAGCGAGTCAGGTCAGTACAGCTTACCTGCACGTTTTTTCCTTTATGTTTTCCTCTCGGACCGTAGTTAAAATCCTGAAGCTCTTTGGACTTGGAGCTTCGGTACTCTTTGAAACATTTATATGATGGGCCAGGTTGTTCTGCTGAAATTAAAAAAGGTCGGTCTCAAAAATCAAAATGAGGTAACCAATAGCGCTAATATGTTTTATTCACAGGCTAATTAAAAAAGCTAACATTACGCTGCACTTACGGTACTTTGTTTAGCATTGTCCGGTTGTTGAGATGTCCCCTCTCCTGCATCCATCTGCTCTGTGCCATTTAAAAACTCCAAGGATCGACCGCACGAAATACAAAACAGCTTAATAAACTTATAGGTGTCCCACAGAACGGGCAAAACGTGACTCGACTGTCGTCCATCTTGGGTCAAAATGACCGCTTCCGGGTCATCACTTCCGGGTCATCACTTCCGGGTCAGCCTCGTTAGGACATTCCCTTTCCGTGTGATTCTCTCGTTTGCTAAAGTGTTTCAGAAAATGTTAATTTGTTTCAGAATTTGTTAAAGTGTTTCAGAAAATGTTAATTTGTTTCAGAAAATGTTAATTTGTTTCAGAAAATGTTAAAGTGTTTCAGAATTTGTTAAAGTGTTTCAGAAAATGTTAATTTGTTTCAGAAAATGTTAAAGTGTTTCAGAAAATGTTAATTTGTTTCAGAAAATGTTAATTTGTTTCAGAAAATGTTAATTTGTTTCAGAAAATGTTAATTTGTTTCAGAAAATGTTAATTTGTTTCAGAAAATGTTAATTTGTTTCAGAAAATGTTAATTTGTTTCAGAAAATGTTAAAGTGTTTCAGAATTTGTTAAAGTGTTTCAGAAAATGTTAATTTGTTTCAGAAAATGTTAATTTGTTTCAGAATTTGTTAAAGTGTTTCAGAAAATGTTAATTTGTTTCAGAATTTGTTAAAGTGTTTCAGAAAATGTTAATTTGTTTCAGAATTTGTTAAAGTGTTTCAGAAAATGTTAATTTGTTTCAGAAAATGTTAAAGTGTTTCAGAATTTGTTAAAGTGTTTCAGAAAATGTTAATTTGTTTCAGAATTTGTTAAAGTGTTTCAGAAAATGTTAATTTGTTTCAGAAAATGTTAAAGTGTTTCAGAAAATGTTAATTTGTTTCAGAAAATGTTAATTTGTTTCAGAAAATGTTAATTTGTTTCAGAAAATGTTAATTTGTTTCAGAAAATGTTAAAGTGTTTCAGAATTTGTTAAAGTGTTTCAGAAAATGTTAATTTGTTTCAGAAAATGTTAATTTGTTTCAGAATTTGTTAAAGTGTTTCAGAAAATGTTAATTTGTTTCAGAAAATGTTAAAGTGTTTCAGAATTTGTTAAAGTGTTTCAGAAAATGTTAATTTGTTTCAGAAAATGTTAAAGTGTTTCAGAATTTGTTAAAGTGTTTCAGAAAATGTTAATTTGTTTCAGAATTTGTTAAAGTGTTTCAGAAAATGTTAATTTGTTTCAGAATTTGTTAATTTGTTTCAGAATTTGTTAAAGTGTTTCAGAATTTGTTAATTTGTTTCAGAACTATTTGTTAAAGTGTTTAGCCTTATTTGTTAATGTGTTTTGCACCTCAGGGCCACCGTAGAATATCAAATGATGCAAAAAATTTGATACAGTACAGAACCTAAAATTATTGTTTTAAATAAATGTTCCATTTGTTTACATTGTTGTTTATTCTTTTCAGCTTGTCAGTTACATAACTAAAACTAAATTTATGACCATTTCAATAGAAAAATAGTTTCTGAATCTAAAAATTGATTTTGAATCGAATCGTGATCGACTCGATTCTCCAGACACAGATTTGCAGCCCTAGTTGTGATCATGTTGATGAAACATTGGACCAGATGCTGTGGTTCTGACGCTCCGCGCTGCCCGAGTCACAGCAGCGCTACAACTTCTGATTCTTCTTGCTGACGTGTTTGTCTCTGTTTTTCTCTGAAAACACGGTGTGTGCACGTGTGGCGTGCGTCGCCCTGCACAGGCTTCCTTCACGCCCCTCACTCTGTGGACGCTGTGTTTCAGGCCGGCTGGAAGGAGAACCACGCCACCTTCATGTGTGAACTGAAGAACCTACAGGCATCGGGGCTCACGACGTTGGGGCACGCTCTGCGCACGGCCTTTGACCTGCTCAACCTCAACCGTCTGGTCTCTGGGATTGACAACTACGGACAGGTAAGTGACGTCACTGTGTTTGAATGATCTGAGTGATCTAATGACAGCTGTCAAGACGTGTCATTTAAATACGTTGTTGCAGAGCTCCTATGTAGTTTGGAAATGTATGGAATTTAAATTTCCACGTCTGGATAAGTATGGAAAAGCAAAGTGTGAAGAAGTTTTCTAAAAAATCAAATCAATTCTAATTTTTACAAATGGCTTCAGCAAGAAGGTTTTGTGTGTAGCCAACAGATCACATAGTGTTGACTTCAGTTTCATTTAGGACATCAAGCCTGGATCTTTGTTCCTGATCTCTCATTGAGAAGCTTTACAGGCGACATGGACCATCTGTCTTTAAATGAAAACACACATTTAAAATAAGTTGTTGTTGCTGAAACTTCAGCTGACAAAGTTTAAATTAAACCTCTTGGTCATGAAACATTTGATTTGTCTCATTGTTTTTGCTTCCACAACCAGACTGAACACAAATGTCTAAAAATAAAAGCACCTCCTTTAACATTTTAAAGTAACAAATATGTGATCACAAGTGGTAGATTACAAAAAGTCTGTGTGATATTCCAGCAGAGTGGCACCGATCCACATTTCTTACTTCCGATCCGATACTTAAAACAGGGTATCGACCGATACCGATACTTTCCCGATCCGATCCGTTCAGGTATATGAGGCTGTAATAATGAATTTCTTGAATGGAGAGCACGTGTATTACACTGTACTCTGTGACTTCTGTCTTAAAGGACAACACCCACAGTGACAGTAACAATTCACCATATTGGACAATTACTGTAGTAGAATATGATGTCTATTTTCATTTTTGCAATTGGGCCAGGCGAGCGTTAAAAAAACAAACAAAAAAAACAACAGAGTCCCGGATGAATCCGGAAACCCGGCCGAAGATTGCCGAAGTGTGAAATCACGTCATTAAAATCTCCCCCTCAGAAGGCAGGAGTGAGTTCGCCATGGAGGTTTATGAGAGAACTGCAGTTAAACTCGTGTCCTACGTGGATGCGTGATCTCTAAATATTTCCTGGTGCAGTTGTGTGTACAGCTGGACCAGCGCTCCATTTTTATTTATTTATTAGAACTTTTTAATAAGAACACCGCTGCGGTTAAAACGCTGCTCTCACTCACTCCTCTGCCTGCTGCCTCGGAGCCAGCCGCGTGTCTTCTCCCGGCTCCGCGTTCCTTCGTGGTGCTCGGCCCGTATCTCAGCCTTGCGGGGAGCACGCGCGCTCAGAGCTCCTCTGCGGCTGCCTTTTTAGTTCTGTACTCCCCGACCTGGCTGTCAGGTCACGGGGAGAGAATAAAAAGTGGGTGCACGCTCAGAATATGACATCAGTGAGTGACCGCAGGATTAATCAACATGCAGATTTATTAAAGGGGACCACATATAGGTCTTTAAAAAATTTTATGTTATGTCTGTGTGCTATCTTGACAATATTAATTCATTTTAATACACAAAATAATTCTTAGATAATCAATTATACCCTTTTTAATTCTGCCATTTTTAACTTTCGTTTTGAACGACCGGTTTCTGATACAAGTTCTGAAGTCCACGCCCTTCAAAGATCTGTTTACGCCCTCTGTAACAGCCAGTATCTGTAATGTGTTGTTGTTTTAAAATTAGCTCTTTTTTTATTACTCATTTGACTTACTGTTAGTGCTAGCTTAAGATAACTTACCGAAACCCGTCTGAGCGCGCCGCAATTTGCTGCTCCTTTTAGCATTAGACCACCCGAATCCGATGCTAATGTTAGCTTGTTCCTCTTCCGGTGTTCGCCAGCTCCGCTCGTTGCACGCGGCGATTTTGGGAGTTATCGCTGTTCCAGTCAAGACAACACAAAGTTCACCAAGTGTCTCCCGTAAATTAATCCGTAAGGAGAAGGTCCTCGCTGCTGCGAGGCTGCTGCGAGGCAGCAGCGAGGCTGTACAGTTGAAGCTCCGCTCCATCGCGCCAGAAGAGGGTCCCGTTGCCGCTGGTCCCTACGCCGGGGGTCCGCTCGTTTAATTTTTGCCGGCTGCGCGTTGGGAGCGATCGCAAATACACTAAAAATTGAACTAAAACATAAAAATAACAATTATACTTTATTTATAAAGCCATTTAAAAAAACACAGCTGCAACAAAGTGCTGTACACATGAAATTAAGAACATATAAACAAAAGATGAGATGAAATCATGAAAAACAACAGTCATGTGTTTAATACAGAAGTGGGTGGAGCTTAACCAGGGGTTGCTAGGTGAGGGGCTGGACTCAGGTTGAGGTGGGTTGTGGCTGCGGCTGCGGCTTGTGACGTCACAAACCGCAGGAAGTGAGAAACGAACCGTTTGTATCACAGACAAATAAATCTACTTAGAGTAAATAAACCACTGGGTGCATTTCTTTGGCCTTATGACTGTTTTTTTATGAAGTACATACCCAAAGTTGAGTAAAAAAATCATTAAAAAGTGAATTTTGCATGTGTGGTCCCCTTTAACAAGGGAATATTAAAGGGGACCACAGATGCAAAATTCACTTTTTAATGTTTTTGTACTCAACTTTGGGTATTTACTTCATAAAAAAACAGTCCTAAGGCCAAAAAAATGCACCCAGTGGTTTATTTACTATAAGTATATTTATTTATCTTAGATAGAAACGGGCCGATTGCACTTCCTGCGGTTTGTTACGTCACAAACCGCAGCCACAACCCACAGCCACAACCCATCCCAACCTTTGTCCCGCCCCCGTCACCTAGCAACCCCTGGTAATGCTCCACCCAGAGCCATATAAAGTGAGAGTTGCGACACTTCCATAGACTCCCATTGTAAGAATGGAATGCGGAAGTCACGTGGTTCATGGAGGGGGCGATTCATATGATATCTATGGGGCGATTCGTTCCACCTAACTGTTCCAAATGTTACAGGCCCAGCCTTTACCTAGAGAGGGCAGTAGAGAGTTACGAGAGGGGTGGGTAGAAGAAGAGTGTGTGTGTGTTAGCTAGCCTGTAGCTGTGCAGTTTGTGCGTTGTTGTCCTTGCCATCAAGAGGAATAAAGTTCAGCTAGCTTTCATCTGCCTCCTCCTTGTTTTGCCGCCAGCAGAGCAGAATATATATGGGTTTGTTACCAGCCAAACGAGCTGAAATATAACAGAAAAGGTAACACAAAGCAGCGCTGCTAGCATCAAACGTAGTTCATTCTTCATGTTTCAGACGTGTTTTCTCCGGTAAGTTGATGAAAATACAAATTTCTTTTGCCCTTGTGAAGCGTTAGCTGACTGTTCTGTACCATTTTATCAACATTAATACTTCATGTCGCCAGTTTTTCTTCATTAAACATTTTAGCTAGTAGTGTTTTAACTGCAGCTAACTCTGCAATCATGACTGGTTTAAACTGATCTATTTCTGTCTAATTCAGCGTTTTAAAATGTTCATTACTGCTTAAATTTTGAACGTTTTTATTTATTTGTTATTTTTATGGTAATTCCAGTTACTGGACTCTCAACTAGAAAATATAGCCTTTTTTCCCTGAGAGATTGACGTGGTTAATTTAAAGTTTTAGATCCTGCAGCATAAATTGTGAAATTATCATTAAAGAAAAATGTGATCGTGGAGATGAGTAAATTGTTTTATGTTTTCCCAGGTGAACCACAGGAGAATACTTCAGTGAACTGCATTCAAACAAAGTATCACAAGGTACTCGTTTTCTGTCTTCCCAAAACAATAATTTTTAATCAAGATGTTTCAATAAAATTAATTTAACACCATAACCTTCAAAAATTGGTTTTTACTGCAGGACTGTTAATTTAAATTTGTTTTATATTATTAGTTTAGCATATGGTAATCATGGGTCAACATCAACTTTATTCAACAGACTCATGGTCCACAAAAAAAACACATAACACACACAACACATACAGAAAGAATAAAAAAGAAATGTATATATATATATATATATATATATATATAATAAAAATAAAATCTTATAAAAGACTTGCATACCAAGTTCAGATGAGACTCTTTCAAGACAGAACAAGAAATAATAATAATAATAATAATAATAATAAACTTTATTTGTATAGCACCTTCCTACAATGCCTTGCATTGACCAAGGTGCTTAACAGGATAAAAAGATGAATAAACTGGAACAATAAATCAATGAAAATAGAATAAGAAACAACAGCAATAAAAGAAGGCAATGGAAATAAAAAATGCTACATACTAAAATAACACTAAAATAACACAAGTAATAAAAGTTACACACTGAAAGCTTTTTTGAACAAGTGGAAATAAAAAGGCAATGGAAATAAAAAATGTTACATATTAAAATACCAAAAGTAATAAAAGTTACACACTGGAAGCTTATTTGAACAAGTGGAAATAAAAAGGCAATGGAAATAAAAAATGCTACATATTAATAAGATTTAAATAAGAATTATTACTAAGAGTATATCAGCATCAATAAACTGTAGAACTGTAACTTTTTTTTTTTTTTAACTATTCATGTCCATCTTCATTTTTTCAGATTTCCTGCACTGGTCAGTCCTCATTGATGGAGTGATCATTGATGGAGTGATGGAGCTGGTAAGTAAATGAAGTGCTGGAGCTGACTGGGTGATGGGGAGGCTGTCAAAATAAAAATCAAATTAAAGTGTTTAGAAATTATCAAAAAAGGCGTTCAATACAAGATCAACTGGACTGTATTTGTTGCAGAAAACGTTTCACCCTTTATCCAAAAGGCTTTTTCAATTATTTTGATTTTATCATGTCCTGGATGACTGAGAATCTTCACCAGTATGTTTAGAAATTAGTTTTTCAAATACCAAATGCAAGCTTTGCAACAACTTTTTCATAAATTCACAGAGGATGACAACACTTTTGTATGAATAAACTTATGCATAATCAGTGAAATTAAATAAATGTAAGGGACTTAAAAATCCCTCTAAGCATACCATCCATATGTACAGGTGTTGAAGCTGCACTGGGCGGTGTGGCATTTTCAAATGATAGCCCAAACTCCTCCATGGCAACAATCAAGGTGTTTGGTGGGGGCATGCTTGTTGTGGCACAAGATGCTGTTTGTTTTTTCCTCATGTTTTTTGTCTGGCTTTTACTTCCAAGATGCCCAGCATTGCACAGAATTCTTTTTCTTTCATTTAAGATGTGTTTTGCTGCTATTCTGAGTCTCAGCCTGATGAACCTGCTGGTTATTTTTCTTTGTACATCATGACATGAAGGAAGCATGCTTTCTAATACACTTGCTTCTCTCAATAGAGTATCCATGGCGTTGGGGAGCTCCATGAAAGATTGACTGGTCCTTGTTCTGAAAAGCCTTTCAACTTTCTGGACCAGACTGAAGGCTTCATGTGATGGCCGACACAGGACTCCTGGTTTGAATTCCTTCAGTGTCAGTAAGGTATCATGCTCTCCTTCCAGAGTCTCGTCATTTTGTTTAATTGAACTTGAGCATCCATCACAGATGTTTGAATGTTTGATCACTTTATGTACTATGTATCCTGTAAGATGGTACAGAATACAGGTTTCACTGTTGGTAAGATCAGAAGGACCTGTGTTTCCAATCAGCTGCTCCACACTTAGGCCAGGACTGTGAAATGTCTTCTTAAAGGTATTGTGACATGATTTTGTAAATTTGAATATTTGTCAGAACATATATATCTTATATCATTGAGCTCTGGTCGTTTTTGCATAATAAATTATAAATATGTAAAATTTTTATTCTAAATTATGGTAATGTTTTTCTCTGGTACTTGCTGGGATACACCCCTAAAATTCCGCGCATTTCCGCAATACGTCATCACCAGTCGTCGTCGCCAGTCATCAACGTCACAACGGGCAGAAGGCAGAGCCTTGCCCGTTTGTTTTGTGTGTTAACTGCTTGCCATAGAATTCATTTCCTGAAAGATCGGCTCTTTTTTTTGTGTAACTTGAAAAATGCCGTCACGTTGTAGCGCATTTGTGTGTTCTAATATCAGCAGTGAACAAGTGATTCTTCACAAATTTCCAAAAGATGAGAAACTTCGACAAGAATCAGAATGGACCAGACAAGGACCGGTGGGTTCCTACTCGTATGTCTGCAGCGACCATTTTACTGCCGATTGTTATCTGGAAAGACCTGGTTTACAAGAATCTTTAGGATTACCAGTAAGATTCAGAAGACTTTTAAAACCGGATGCTATTCCTACTATTTTTAAAAGAAAATCTACAGAAGAAAGTCCCACAGGAGCTACCATGCAAACAACGCAGGAAGACTGTCCAGGAGATGAGTAAGTCTTTGTGTAAACATAATCGGAGGTGTGTAGTGTTTTAGATTCTAAACTATATATTTTACGTGAGTTCATGTTGTTTTACTTTATACACTGTGAGTGTATGAAGCCAATTATCACGGCAGATTATTTATGTTCGCTGCTAACAAGCTAGCCGAATCAGTAGCACACACACTTTTCTAATAATGTATTTTTAAATTATGTCTGCATCTGTAGTTTCTTTTTATTCGGGGAGGGATATTAATGAGAGTTTTGGATGATTTACTGTCTTAAAATGATATATCGCTGACGCAACCGGTAATAAAAAGCCGAGGTAGCAGCTAACACACTAGCCGAGATACAGTACAGGCCACGTTGCTATTTATGCATTTTTAAATTATGTCAGCGCAATCGGGTAACATCTGTTGTTTTCTTTTTATTCGGGGAGGGATATTAATGAGAGTTTTGGATGATTTACTGTCTTAAAATGATATATCGCTGACGCAACCGGTAATAAAAAGCCGAGGTAGCAGCTAACACACTAGCCGAGATACAGTACAGGCCACGTTGCTATTTATGTATTTTTAAATTATGTCAGCGCAATCAGGTAACATCTGTTGTTTTCTTTGTATTCGGGGAGTGTTTATTAATGAGAGTTTTGGAAGATTTACTGTCTTAAAATGATATATCTCAGACGTGACCGGTGTCAGGGACTCTGTTTGCCAAGATGGCTGCTAAGAAACATTAGCCGAGAGCCCGGAGCAAACACGTTGCTAATAATGTATTTTTAAATTATGTCTGCGCGATCAGGTAACATCTGTAGTTTCTTTTTATTCAGGGAGGGTTCATTAATGAGAGTTTTGGATGATTTACTGTCTTAAAATGATATATCTCAGACGCAATCGGACATGCTCCCCATTATTATTTAAATGCACGTTGGAGCGTGCCTTCCCGTAGTCACGTAGGCACGTCACAATGAAGTTTTTGCGGAAATGCGCAGATTTTTAGGGGCGTATCCCAGAGAAAAAAACTACCATAACTTGGAATAAAAATTTAATATATTTATAATTTATTTTGCAAAAACGAACAGAGCTCAATGATATAAGATATATATGTTCTGACAAATATTCAAATTTATAAAATCATGTCACAATACCTTTAATGTCCAGGAACTCTGCCAGAAGACTGCCATCGTCCTCCTGATAGCTTCCAGATTTGACTGTTGTAAGGAACTGCCCAACTGTGATGGATTTCAGTGCCTGATGAAACTCCACTGGTGATGGGACAGGATTCCTTTGTCTTATGCAGCTGAACAAGTTTTCCAGACAGTCCTGAGTAAACCTGCTTGTTAACACAAACCCGTGTCCATGATCAAGCATGTCTTTTTGTAGACATAAAATTGTAGATGTTGCCATCACAATTCCTGTTTGAACTGGTTTCCAGCTTCCTGTTTGACCTATTTTAAGTCCACAGAAGAGTGCAACCATGTCTTGAGGAATGTAATGGCTTTGTTGTACTCTTCCATCTTGTGCCTGCTGAGTCCCAACACGGGGTGGCGAGAGGACATCAGATCAAACCAGTGGTTCACCTGCTCCAGAAACCAGGCTGTTGTCAGGTTGGAGGGAGGTCGCTGCTCCTGCTCCACCATATATTTCAGACCTGCACTTGCTGACTTGCTGAAAACATGCATTGCAGGCCCCACCTTCATTTTCTCAAAATGACTTGGCTGAAGAGTTTTTTGTGAGAGATTTGGTGCAATTTTCAAAGGCATTTCTGCCTGAAAATCAACCAAATCTTTCAACGGACCCAGTGAAACTTCATTGTGTTGAAGTCCCTCTTTTAGCACAATGTCTGGTGGAATTATAAAAGTCTGTCCACGAACCAGGGCACTCTTCAAATTCTTTACCAGATGTGGGACATCTGGCATGAAGTAAAGCCTTTTCTCTGGTCTTGCTGGGTGTTGGACAGATGTTTTTTTGTGTCCCACTCCAAATGCCCGCCACATCGCTCTGTTAGCACTGCCCATGTCAGTAGTGATGTTAAGCACGTGAAGGCCTATGGAAGCTGCTCTTTCAATTATTTCTAGAATGAGTGGCTTATAATTTTCCCCATTGGTAGAATTGCCAGTGAAATGGTAAGCCACCACTTGCTTCCATCTTGTTGTGCATCCTGCCAACATAAAAACACAAGCATGTGTTGCAGCTCCTTTATGACCAGGCAATGTAACATCTCCAAAAAGCTTTCCTGTTCCCAAGTGCAGCTCCACACTTGGTGTGATAGCCATTTCATCCAGAGTCAGGACACATTCTCGTTCCATCTCTGTCAGACTGTTAACTTTTAGTTGGAGCATGTCGAACACCTCTCCTAATACACCTGGTTCTAGCTTAATATGTTGCAGTCTTCTTTGCTGTGTTCTGATATCAGGGAGTGGAATACTCATGTCCTGAAGAAGCCTGTAGCCTGCTGAGCCCACAGAAAAACGGAGTTGTATGGCTTTTTTCAATGTTTGTTTGCTCCATCTAATCCCTCTCTTATTCTTCATGTTAATTGCCTTCATCTGATCTTTTGTAAAAATATGCCTGAATTTATTTTCCATTGTTAACATTTTTTTTCGCAGGACTGCATTAATTCTCTTCTGTCTGTGAAGTTCTCCTTCTATCCTGCTTATGTAATTATTTTGGTTTTCTATTTGCTCCCTCAGGTCCTTCATCTCTGTTCCCTGGTTGCATTCCCTGTTGATACATATTCCTGGCCCTGGCGACCCTGGCTCATCATCATCAGTTCCTGGCATGTCCCTGTCCTCTGAGACTACATGTTCATCTTCTTCACTTTCCCTTATTTCACTCGTATTTCTTTTTCTTCCTTCCTCAATCTCTGAAATTACAATGGTACTGTTAGCATGAACAATAAAAAATGTGAAATTTATTATGTAACACAGTTCGTACCAAAGTTAACTTTTGAACAATATGTGTGATCACTGGTCAGTGGAAGTTTTGCTGTGCTTGTCATTGCAGGATCCTCCCTCCTCTTCGGTTCTGGCCGATGAACAAAAATGGTTGGAATCGCATCAGCCCTCAGTCTCACACGGCCTGACTTTGTCTTTGTAAACTGTCCTCCCTCAAAATGTGCCTGTAGAGTGATATTAGTTTATTTCTTTGCACATTTCTTTGACAGTTGAACATTTTGAGCACTGATGTGAAAATGCTTATGTGCAAATTCAACTTACAGCACACAGTTTTATGTTATTGAGATCTCTGGTGATGGTGAGGTCTCTCCTGCTGACTTGAGCCAACCATTTTTTTCTTCTGTCAGTGCCTCTTGGGAAACCATACATACTGATCCCTTTCTCGGACCGATTGGTGCATCCAAATGCAGCACAGCCAACCATCGTAACACCTACAAAGTGTACATTATATGCTTGCTTATATACAGTACTGTACAGTATATATATGTATCATCTTGTACCACTTGAAAAATATAGGGATATGTACAATTAATTACACACTAAACTTCTGTCTTGTTCCACTCTCAACATTTTAATTTAGTACCAGTTTTTGTAATTTTCTTCAAATTGTTTACTTCAAAGAACACATACTTTTTGTTTTTTCCCAGTATGACGTACAGCTATGATAATGATTGTTTGAGTCCTCTGAACTGTTTTTCTGGGTGGTCAGCGGACGTGGTGGTTGACTGCAAAGGGAGCTGCTGTGAATGACGACAAAGGATGGACCCTCATTTGAACTTGGGCACATTTCAACTTTGTCCAAATTTGATCTGACACGGTTTATTGGTGCAGATGTAATTAATAAATAGTATAAATAAAAGTAATTTATTAAAGCTTGATTTACATATTTTATAATAAATTGTATGGTAATTTATTTTTGCACAATTAACACTTATTTTGTCATCTGTTATGATTTTAACTAGAAATGGTTTCAATTTAACATTTTAATCAATTCATTACAATTTTACAATAGTTGTCTGACTACAAGCACAATCAACTCTTATAGATCCAGGTACAGTACTCGGTTTCCATATTAAATTAAAAATAGAACAATTATATATTTTACAGAAATGTTCATTCCAGATCTAAAGTTAACTTGTACAGAGTTGAACTTCTGGTAGGGCAAGCTAGCATGAAATGCTAGCTTGCAGAGAACAACAGAAATAGCTTTAAAACGGTTTATATAATTGTTGGTGTTACTCCAGTTGATACATGTCCCTGCAGCGTCTAAAAATGCTTTCATAAAATGTACAGACATTTAAGTAATCAATAATCTATTAAGTATTCAGTTCATTACTGATAAATAATTACCAAAAGTTGCTAGGCAAAGTAAGAAAAGTCGATTTTTTGCGTAACGTCCCGCCAGAAGCCGCTCAAACTGACTGACAGTGATCAGCTGTTTGGAACAATTGAGAGCTACATGAACCACGTGACCGCCTGTCGGCGAGTTCAAAGCGTGTCGCAACTCTCTCTATATATGGCTCTGTCCCTGTGCATTCCTTAACTGATAACGGAGAATTTATGGTGATTGTTTTTACCAGAGAAATGCATAGTATCAAGCCATTCACTTTGGCTCTACTTGTATACATTAAAAGTGTTTAACACACATTATTTGGTGTTGAAGGAATATTGCCACATTCCTATGCTTTTATACACTTTTATACTATTTTACAAGTGTTCTATAATCAAGGTATTCACAACTGTTTATTGTTGTATATCCACCTTATTACTGAATTAGGCAGATATTCTGAATTGAATCATTAGACGAAGTGGTATCGTTTCATTCACTTTATTGAACCATCTTCATCCACCACCTGCCACCGCTCTTCCAGAACGAACACCTTCTTAACTCCGCCCCCACACACGTCATCACGTAAACTCTGTCAGCATCCCAATACATGACATCCCCCTTTTCCTTAGATTTTCAATTTCCCCCTCCATACATTTAAACATCAGTTTTTTTCTTTTCCATCATCTTCACGCCTTCAGGCTTGCCAATACATTTCCTTAGTCACAGAACAACATAAAACAATTTACATTTCTTTCTTAGAACCCTGACCAACCATTTCCCTTTTTTTTTTTTTAAATTATACAAAGTCACGAAACCTCTCTGGAGTCTTTCTGAGTCTCTGAGGCCTAAATGTCTTTCCCATTTCTAAGTCTTGAGTGCCCTCTTGTGGTGTTGCACTGTAAGTGTTTTCTTCTTTTTCTTCCTCAAAGTCTTTATTTTCAGAAAACAGTTTTTGTTCACCAACTTTTTCCTCAGTTTCATATTTTCTCACATGTGTGGTGTTTCGGTGATACCGAGCTCCTGTTGGTGATTCAACCACAACTTGGTTTCCTGTTTTGCTCACGACTTTGTGTGGTATTGCATTAAATGGTGTTGTTAGTTTGTCAACTTTTTCCTGTTGAACCAACACTGTGTCTCCCAGTTCTACTTTTGAATGTTGAGCTCCTCTTCGGATGTCAGCATAACTTTTCGCTTTTCCTTTTTGTTCTGCGTCTCTGTCACGTACATCCAACGCAGCTGTGTTTGTTTCACTCATGTCCGGTAGTTTTCCTCTCATTTTTCTGTTGAATAACAGTTCTGCAGGACTTTTGCCTGTGGTTGCATGTTCAATGCTTCGATAAGCTGTCACATATTTTCTTAGTTCTCGTTTCCAGTCCAGTCCTTCAGCTTGTGCGATTCTGATCCTCTTCATCAGTGATGCGTTCTGACGTTCAACTTCACCGTTGGCTTGAGCCCATTTTGGTGTTGTCCTCACATGTTTGATTCCATTATTTTCACAGTATTCTTTGAATAATTCAGATTTGAACTGTGGACCATTGTCAGATCTAATGGAAACTGGTAGACCATGTCTACTAAACATACTGTCAATAGAGTCAATGACTTTCTCAGCAGTTGTAGATGTCAACACCTCATATTCATAGTAACGGCTGTAATAGTCTATTAGCACAAGAATGGAGTGATTTGAAGATAATGGTCCCAGTAAATCTACTGCCACATCTTGCCACGGTCCATCTGGTAAAATTGTGCTTCTCACCGGTTCTGGTGGATCAGGTCTGGCTACTATTTGACAACCATGACATGCTTTGCAATATTTTTCTGTTGCTTTGTCCATGCCAGGCCACCATACTTTTGTCCTGAGCCGTTGTTTTGTCCCAACAATTCCTAAATGTCCTTCATGTGCCAACATGATTGCTTTAGCTCTGAGCTTTTCTGGCATCACAATGCGTGTTCCTCTTAAAACTATGTATCCCACCACACACAGTTCATTAGCAATGGGTGCATATGCTTTGCATTTTTCAAAATGTCCATTTTCAACTGCTTTTCGCACCTCTGTTAATTCTGAATCTGTGGCAGATGCCTCCTCCACCTGTCTCACATACTCCTCAGACTCATGAATGTGTGTGTCTTGTGTTATCTTATCTGATAACAGTCTTGATAATGAGTCAGCAGTATTTAGTTTCCCATTAACACCTGCAGCATTTCCATCTGCAGCATTTCCTGTTGCTACAGCTCTCACTCTTTCTTTTGTGAGTTTGCTTTGTTTGGTGTTTAATTTTCCTATCCCTTTAAATGCATCTGGGTACTGTTCTTGCAGAATGTTTTTTGATTCTGAGACCGTTGCTACATTTTCTCCTATTTTTAACACTCCAAGCTTTACAGCAGTCTTTTTACCCAGGAGTGGTTCACCATTGCCTCTTATGACAATAAACTCTGTTTCTTCTCTCCTGTTGCCAATTTTCACTTCACACCTGAATGCACCTTTAATGTTTAAAGCTTGTGTTGAAGAATAAGCATACAGCTTTCTCTGCTCTTTAGGTACATATGAATAACATTTTATCTTTTCAGCTTTAAGTTTTTCCCATATATTTTCTCCCATTATATTGCTTGTAGCACCAGAGTCAATCAACATTTTTAGCTCGACTCCCCCCACAGAAAATAACAGTTTATCAGGTACATTGTCCTCCTTCACAATAAAAGCATATTCATCCATCATATTCACATTTTGGTTCTTTTGCCTTTTTGTGCGGCACATTTTTGAAAAGTGGTCCTTACCAGTACATTTGTGACATGTTTGTCCTCGTGCTGGGCATTTTGGATCTTTTCCCATGTGATCTGTGAATCCACATCTGTAACACTGTCTTTCTGTTTTATTTTCCTCCTTCACATTTTCTTTTGATTTCCAGTGCTTTCCTTTCTTTGTTGTTGCAATCCTGTTGACCGCGTCCTCCATCTTCTTTTCCTCGGTGACGCTCATCGCCGCCAGCTGCTCCTCCACGCGCTCACACTGCGAAGCCACCTCCAGTGTACGAGCCAGTGTCAAGCCGGGACCCTCCTCCAGCAACTTTCTTCGCACGTATTCAGATGTGCATTTGCTCAAAACCGCATCTCTTATTTGGTTATCATTGTCGCCACGAAAGTCACAGTCTCTTGCAGCTTGCCTTAAGCGAGTACAGAATTGTTGAATAGTTTCACCTTGTTTCTGGAATATTTTGTGAAAAGTCTGACGAGCATATGCTTCATTTACTCGTGGCACAAAATAAGTGTTCAGCGCAGCCACTGCAGCTTCATAATCCGTAACCTCACCTCCTTGTGGTAATGTAGAAAAAATGTCCTGCACGTCTTGTCCGGCCAGGTGCAGTAACAGCGCGCGCCTCCGCTGTTTAATTGCGTCTGTGGCATCATCAAACAGAATAAGTCCTTTACCGTCTGCATACAGCTCAAATGATGTCAGCCACCTTGTCCATCTTGGTCCAAGGGTCGCTGGATCCGTGTAGCAATCGAACGGTTGAATACTTGACTTTTCCATGTTAGCTTGAACTTTTTTAGCTAACCTCGTGTTGCCGTTGACGTCTTCAGCGCGACACCGTCTTTACAATCCACATGAATCCATCGTCATCTTCAGCTTGACAATGTTTTTCCTCGTCGCCATTGTTGTATATCCACCTTATTACTGAATTAGGCAGATATTCTGAATTGAATCATTAGACGAAGTGGTATCGTTTCATTCACTTTATTGAACCATCTTCATCCACCACCTGCCACCGCTCTTCCAGAACGAACACCTTCTTAACTCCGCCCCCACACACGTCATCACGTAAACTCTGTCAGCATCCCAATACATGACATTTATGTTCTATAATCAAGGTATTCACGACTGTTGATGCAATCATGTTTTTAAGTGCCTTACAGCAGCTTAGATTAACATTAAATATTATTACACACAAGATACAAGCGGCTACAAGCGGCTGAAATGAGTTTTCTCCGCAGGGTGGCTGGACTCTCCCTTAGAGATAGGGTGAGAAGCTCAGTCATCCGGGAGGGACTCGGAGTAGAGCCGCTGCTTCTCCACATCGAGAGGAGCCAGTTGAGGTGGCTCGGGCATCTGGTTAGGATGCCTCCTGGACGCCTCCCTGGTGAGGTGTTCCGGGCATGTCCCACCGGGAGGAGACCCAGAGGAAGACCCAGGATACGCTGGAGGGACTATGTTTCTCGGCTGGCCTGGGAACGCCTTGGGATTCCCCCAGAGGAGCTGCTCCAAGTGGCTGGGGAGAGGGAAGTCTGGGCCTCCCTACTTAGGCTGCTACCCCCGCGACCCGACCCCGGATAAGCGGAAGAAAATGGATGGATGGATGGATTATTACACACAAGTAGACTTAGTGCATTTGTAAACTCACCTTTAGATTTAACAAGTAGAGTGCTCCTATGTAGGTAACATGTTTTTGGCTTAACTGCTCTCTGTGCGCTCTCTGTGCATACAGGCCTCCCTGGGGGAAGGGAGAGCACAGAGTTTCACAAAGTTACAAATCAGACAAGATATACATGTTAATGCTGATTAAATATAAATCACACACATAGTATTAGTCCACTGTTAGTGACCAATTAGTGTAGCTGGACATAAATTCACATTATAATCGTACACAGACACATAAACTAGCTTTTCTAACTGAACAAAGATTCAGACACAAAGAACAGACATGTTCAGGAGATTCGTCAAGGTTATAAATCTGGTTGTCCTGGCAACAAGCAGGGGACCGGATCAGCTTATCAGGACTTTAACCAATCAGGGCAAGGAAATGCACAGAGCTATCAATAATACAGCAAGGCGAGATAGACAAGACAGCATTCTTCGGACAACCTCACCGCAAACAGGTCTGTCATGCTCACCAGAAACTTTATGTGCACATAAAGTTTAACTTAATGCTGTTAACCTCTGATTATTCCTGTAACCTGTGTCTTTTCAATAAATTTTCAGCTTACAAGAGACGCCTTGCTTCTTGAACACGAACTGAGTTCACTTCAGCTGGTGACCTCGTACGTGGGCCGAGGTAGGTCTCTCATTCGGACAACAGGCGAGCTGCTTCGTGGAGACGTGCAGACACGGGCCCTTCATAGAATTCAGGCAAGTCGTGCCTTTGGTTTCATCCAAAAATGTCAATTTGGCTCTGAACCAAAATTTTAGTTGTCTTTGCACATGGCCACGGTAGCAGTCTTATGATAAAGATTGCTTGTTAAGCTAATAATACCTTTTCTGGCCATTACTGACACTGGGTTCAGTTTACCGGTAATCAAAGGCTCTGGACTTCGTTCCCGAACCGGATGTGTTCGTTCGGGTCCGTTCAGCCCGGTTCGGCCCGGTTCAACCCGGTTCGGTTGGATTTGGTCCAGCGCGCACGAGGGCGTGTTCGGAGCACCAACGTTACTTTTCATTATTTACGTGTCTGTTATACGTTTGTGTTTTGGGTTACTTACATTTTACGTTGTTTCCGG
>JBBPBX010008695.1:22960-39278 GCA_038048925.1 Garcialebias charrua
ACTGTATTCAAATCCATGTTTATTACAGTGATTGATTAATGAAATAGTCCACACATCCCAAAACAGACATTGATTGTAGTACATTAAATTTAGAAATGAACACACCAACCTTTAAATATAAAGCAACTGTGCTCTAATTTGACTTTTAGTGAAGTGGAACTTTTGTTTAGTTAAATTTTTTAATCTGTTAATATACAAATGCTGTTTTAGTCACATTTTAGGATTTTGAATCTCACTAGATAAAGAAAGAGCGTTTACAACAAAAACAGGTCAGTCTCTCTTATCATGGTGACCTAACCAGGCCGAAAGAAAATCCTCTTTGTGACTCTGCTGTTGTCAGATCTGTTCTCTAGTTTATAGTTCAGCTCTCTGGTCATCCATTGACTTAGCAACAAAACCCCATAAACATTAAACTGTCTAAAGTCTCCAAGTTGTCAGAGAAGGCATCATTAAAAAAATATATTAGCAGGTTACTTTCTGTCCTAGGCTGCTGTCCTTTAATCAGTGGTGTAGTCTACGTGATACTCGGGTATATGGAGTATACCCACTAGAAAAACTTAAGAATTTCAGTATACCCACTTAAAAGTGCCCAATGGTACATGACACATCATTAGGTATATGTCATTGATATGTTAAACGACAGTTAAACACTTCTGTAACAATCTATTGGTGTGCAGTGCTTTTCTTTGATACTGTTTTATAAATTATATAACATGTTTTTAATACAAAGCCAGCTGTTGTACAAAGTTTGTTGTTCATTTATTCAAATATAAGCATCAGAGAAATTTGGAACTGTTCAATATGCTTAAAATCAAAATAAATTGACGGTTACACTTTACTAACCAGTGTACTTTGGTTTCTAAGCACGGTATACCCACTACAAAAATGTAGACTACACCACTGTAACAAGTGAAATGACAAACACAAACACATCTTCTGGTATGTGTTGTTTCTGTTTGTGACATATAAATAATGTGTGTGCAGTGAACCATTCTTCATTGCATGACTGTTTGCGTGTATCTGCCTCAATTAAATCTGATTCTGCTTGTGAGACATTTAAAGATGTTTTGAACTTCTGGCAGGTCTCTCTGGTGGTGTGGAGACTGGACAGGGGCCGCGGTCGTCAGCTACTTCATCTGCCGGAGGGTCTGGATCGAGAAACCGCAGCCAGGGGCTTTGAGCATACCTCAAAAGAAAAAAACATGGTTTTAAAATCTAGACAAAATAAAGGAATTAAAGAAACATACAGATAAGCGTTAGTGGTTTTTAATGTTTACTCCTACAACCTGCAATAGGTCAACAATGGCTCCACGCTCAAAATGTCCTTGTGAAGACCAGCCAGCAGTGATGGGCTCATTCCGGTCATCAGGATGTCGTGGGTCAAAACGCAGGCTGTTCAGCGTTCTCCTGGAAAACTTCTCGACGCCGATGTCATGCCTTAAATGACACCAACGTGAAAAATGTGGTTGATATCAAACACATATTAGCAAATCTGTTTGTAGAAGTGTTTTAAAAAAAATGTCCAATAACTATTCCAGATCTTACAATTGTAGAAAACATTTAAAACCGTACATATGTCATTGCATTTATTTCTTATCTAGTGCCACTAGAAAACCAGAATAATTACCACAATACAATAAACTACAATTGTACAATGTTGAATTGTTTTTTGACTGGAATAAGACAAAATAAGTAGGCATGTAACGGTTGTAATGGGTGTACCGAACCGTTTCGGTACACCACGTTCGGTTCAGTCCACCTGCGTACCGTTTCGGTTATTTTTTCACTCATTAAACGTTCTTAACAGGGGAATATATGCACCGCGGAACAAAATTTCCTGGGCGCGTTTCAGCACGGAGCTATTATCGCGAGGCACGCGCAGCATTTAGCCATTAGCATCTTGTGCGGTCTCCTGTTTGTGAACGTTATAAAGTTGTTAAAATGTTAAAAGACGAGCGCACGCGCAGCTTGTGTGGACGTTGCTTCATGAAGACTCTGCAGCAGCTGCGTGACGCAGCTCTCTGCAGCAGCAACACGTCTAAACGTGAACGCGCTGGAAACTGTCATCCGAACGTGAACGAAGAGCTGTATTAAAACTACTTCATCCGAACGTGAACAGCAGCTGTATTAAAACTACTTCATCAGGTAATCAGAGCGGTCCAGAGCAATAACACAAGCTGTATGAGTTTTTAAATCTCGAATCTAAGTCTGAACGTTGTTATATGCGCAGGCTTTAAAGTTGCTGAGCGTCGCTATGAGACATTCATCACGTCAACACTTCAAAAAGTTCAGCTCTTTATGAAAAAACTAACTGATGTTGTCAACAACAAGCCCTGGACCAGATTAAAGCCCTGCCATGATGATGAAGAGTGAGAGATTCAACCGTTCAAGAGGTATTGTTTTTTATTATTATTATCTAAATAATCTTTTTTTTATCATAATCTTATTAACTTGTTTTTTTTTTTAAATCTCTTTTGTTTTTTATTTCCAGTCTGTGACAGAGGTAAATCCACCTGCAGCTAAGAAGTGTGTGATGACTGAACTGAACTCTGAACTGTTCCAACACCTGCACCAAGAAGAAGTTGTGAGTACAGTAATGAGGACAAATACAGCCACACTGCTGCTACTGAACAAAAACTTGATTAGTTAGATTGTAAACAGTCTGTTGCTGCTTATTGTTCTGGTTCTGACTGTTATTGCATTTATTAAGATTTTTATTATTGTTCATATAGTTTATTTATTGTAGAGTGCTGTTTATTTAAAATATCATCCAAATGGGTCACTTTTATTTATTACTACAATACAATACAAACATATTTTTGGCATGTTTTCAAAATAAACATTTTGTAAGTCTTTATTTTGTAAAAAAAAAAAAATTTGTTCAGAAAATAAACCGAAAATAAACCGAACCGAGCTCTCCTTGTAGTTGAACCGAACCGAAATGTGATTTTAGCGTACCGTTACACCCCTAAAAATAAGTGATATTGTATTATTCCAGTTGTTGGTGAAGTTTGACTGAAAATCACCTTTCTGGGTATTTGTGTTATAAGCGTAATATGAAATTTCTTCAGGAACACTGATTAAACTCACTTTAAAACTTGCAGCTCATCCAAGTAGCAGGTGCAGTTCATTTTTGGGCTGGTCCCTTCCATGTACTGTACAAGGTAACTGGGTGCAGGTTGGTTTAGAATGTATTTCCAGCATGGTTGCAGCCACCTCCTTGTCTGCAAAAACAATCACAAACACAATATACAACCATATTGTGTGTGTCATTATGGAATTCACATGCAAAATATATTGTTTGTAATATATTTAAGATTTTCACACATTTTACGTCTAATAAAGTGTAAGCTGTATAAACAGCGTGTCAAAAGTGCAATAGTAAATACGTTATCAAAGATAATTAAATTTTCCCAGGAAAGCTAATAAATGTATCTCTTGGGATAGTTCTTATTTTTCACATCACAACATCACCAATTGTCTCAGGTTGTATTTAAGACATAGTTTACAGAAATCAAATAAGAAATAAGGACGCTGTGAACATTTGTGTGACTGACTCAAACGTCATGTTTTTGTTTACATACTGTGCTAATACTGACGGCTCTTATGAAGACATGGCGCTAGTTATAGCAGCTAACAGAAGATGTTAAACCTGTAACAATAACCAAATCAGTCTAAATATCAGAAGTATTGGCGTGAGAAATTTAAAACATTTATTTCTGACGCTTGGATATAAAGGTTGTTGACAACGACACACAACGACTCACCCTGCTGGACATTCGCAAAAAGCCTGAAGGATTTCCCCATTTTCCATCAGCGCACACAATCACCTCCTCTCGTATCCGCGGCACAATGTTCAGGCATTTTGACCAGTGGTTGTTCACTATTTTAAGAAAACAAGCTTCTAAATTACAACTCGCTATCATTACGAAGCTCCTCGGCTCCTTCCTACTAGCCCCAACTTCCGTTTTCGATTCGCCGCGGCATTTTGCCGTCCAATCAGAACGCTCGTTTCAGGCGAGCTTTGCGAGATGACGTCAACTGGTAAAAGGTCTATTTCCGGACTATTTAGCGCACCTGAATATAAGCCACGCCCACAAAATTTAAAAAGTACAGTACATGTATAGGCCACGTTTGTATTTGAGCCGCAGGGGTCCACAGTGTAACATGAAATATTTACAAATAAATATATATTTTTAACTTTTAATTAAATATGTACCAGTAACATACCCAAATACGTACAGTGAATTATTTTTCTGAACAGTGCCTGTAACAGCTGGTTAGACTGAGCTTATTGCAGCTCCCAAGACTGACGAAGTCTTTTGGCTAAAAGACAAAACGTTTCAACAAGATGACTGTCCAGAGGATCTGACAACTTTGTTAGGTTTATTTATACAGGTCTCATTGAGTCACGAGGACCCACCCCCCAAGAGAGACGTGTATTGGGTAGCGCCCGGGTGTGACGAGGCTAAATCTTTTGGCGGCATGAAGCTCGCTAGCCCATCAAAAAATAAAAATAAAAAATAAAAAATCCATAAATTAGTCACAGCATAGTGTTCAGTGTGTGAAAAAAGTAGCGGCTTATAGTCCAGAAATTACGGTAATTATGATGTAATTAAAAACATCTGATCTTTAATATGTTCTTTTTTGCAAATTCCTTTGTTAGTTACAACAGATCAAGTTATAAGTAAATATGTAGTACAATCCTTTTTTTATTTTTATTATTGTAATAAAATGCTAAATCCTTCTAAAAGTTTATCTTTAAGGGTATTTGACAGGCTCTTTATGAGTGAAGCGTTCCAAACAGTGAGGGTGCAGTGTTTGTAAAGCTTCATGTTTAGTAGTCCAATGAGCTCATTTGTAGTCGCTGCTGTTGTTGCTAAGAGACCGGAGCAACGATGAACAGCTCCTGTGACTTTGCATGACTTGAAGGTTTAAAATCAGTTCACATCCAGTTTATTTATGGCCCAGAGTGTCCAGCGAGTGACGAAGAGTGCTCTTTGATTTTGATAGAATAATCGCTCATACTAAAAAGAAATATAAATAGATGGTGAGGATTGCAAACTATAAACTACACAATGCTACGTGTTTATTGACGCCACGAGTGAGATAACTGTGAAGGTCAATTGGCTAAATTTGTGAGCAGTAAAGCAGAGTAGCTGCGTGACAGAAGGCCAAGTGGCAAAGGCATGTAGGACCTATTCAGTACACAACGTTACCTTTCGTAATAGAAACTGACAAAATCGTTTTCAGAGTAGAAAGAAAAATTGCAACATGCTCCGTGCACTGGTGCAATAATTGCATGTGATATGGAAGTTAAATAATTTCATCTGGCAGCGTAGCTTACCCTTTGTTCACCTGGAGACAAAAGACTGTCTGGATTCATTCAAAATGATCATTACTCTGATCTGAAACGAAGATTTTAAACAAATCAGTCTTATTGACTTCAACTCACAGATTTAAACGGTGTAGCAGCAAAACTATTACCGTAAATGATTACACAGATACACAGCATGAATAAGTCTAAAGAACCTTTCAGAGGTCACTGGGTGATATTTGCATCTTTTCATGCATCAGTTGCTGTGGGACATCTGCACCAGGGCAGGTCCTCTGAAATACCCCAAAGGTGGAAAATCCAAATCAGCTTCTTGCTTGTCTGGATCTGTGAAGTCAACGAGTTTAATCTTGTTTCATTCTGGTTGGAATAATCTCACTACAGTTAATTTTCATAAAATACTGGTCCAGTCAAGCCTTCATCACCCAATCCTATGACTTACTGAAAGCACATCACTCATTTGATTTTGTCGCTAGTTCAATTCATTTTATTTTGGCAGAAATTGTAGTTTTGTTTTAACTGGATCATATTTGTTATGTTGCATTGAAACATCTTCTACACCACTCATGACAATCTCTGTCTGGCTTCATCTTTCTGGGCTAAAAACAATATATCTTTTACATTGATGCTGCTTGTTTTTGTACTTTTTTCTGAGCTGTGAAGATGATTCCGATGGACTATGGCAGCAATGAATTAAAAAAAATTGTGACATGAGAATTCAGAACATGCTGTTTGTTGTCTAGATTTTCTAATAAATCCTAAAGTTGATCATAATATAATGGTATTTGCGTGGTTTTATGTTGCTTGTGGATTATTTAATGTTTAGACAAAATCACAATCAGCTTTACTTTCCAATAAATGCAGCACGCTCACGCTGACTGAATTGTCAGTGACTTTGAGCCAAAGCTTCAATTGAAATTGTCTTTTTATTTTAGCACAAAGTGAGGCTAACGCCGCTTCTGTAAGTGAGAAAACTAACAACTCAAAGAGTTGTTCGACAGGCTCAAAAGAAACATGTCCAGTACAAGAAATTGCAACTTCCATAACTCACTTGTCCTCCATTTGGCATGACGCTGAATCATGTTCCAAAGAAGAGTTTTTGGTTGTTTGCCATGTTTTACCACTCAGCTTTGAGCTCCCATACAGGAACATGCTGGAGATCACCTGAACTTGTGTCCCTCCTTCAGCGCAGTGCAACAATCTGTCTTGATTTTTCCAGCCGCTCACGTTTCTTTGGGACGAAACAGAAAAAAATGACATTTTGAAAAATCCACCTGTGACAGTGCAGAGGGCACAAACTGTGATCTTTAAGACATTGCTCATTCTCTGTGGGAGCACTTTGACATTAGCTTGAAATCTTAGCTGCAAAGTTTCATTGCACTTCTGTAGCAAGTACTGAAGTGAAAGGCTGCAGAAAACAGGAAAAACAAACTGTGAAAAGCCTATTTAGATGTAAATTCATGCTATATATTAAGGAATCCACGGGTCTAATTACAATTAACGGTTGCTGAATGATTCCAATTAGCTGACTCCCAAACTGTGGTAAACTGTGACATTAATTCACAGTCTGCAGTGCAAGAACTGATGGATTTGGTCAAATATTCTTTTTTCTTTATTTTTTCAATTTCCTTTTATAGATGGCCTCCCTTCTCACCTTACAGCCATCCTCTTCACACCATTATGATTTTTTAAAAATAGGATAGAAAGAAAGGAAAGACGAATAATAAGACTACAAAATATAATAAATATCCACAAAGACAGCACAAGGCAAATACACCCGACCGCTGTCTGTAAACCTGCAAAGAACATGACAGAACACAGCAACAAAATACATATGTATAAAATACTTAGAATATTCATGGCTTTGCAGTAGATTTCTATAAATATATACCGTATTTTCTGGTGTATAGGTCGCACCTGTGTATAGGTCGCAGTGTCTAATATTTATCAATAAACTGGAAAAATCCGTAAATAGGTCGCACCGGTGTATAGGTCGCACCTGTGTATAGGTCGCAGTGTCTAATATTTATCAATAAACTGGAAAAATCCGTAAATAGGTCGCACCGGTGTATAGGTCGCACCTAGGTCGCACCTACATTTGTTAGCTGCCATTTTTGTAAGACTGTGTCTCACTTTAATTTTTGTCAATAAATTATTACAAATCAGCTTATTTCAAAATGTAAATACCACCAACATCATTAAAATTAAACTACAGACTCCTAAAAAAATGTTTGTTGGCTGCCTTTTTTGTAAAACTGTGTCTCACTTTGATATTTGTTAATAAATTATTACAAATCAGCTTATTTCAAAATGTAAATACCACCAACATCATTAAAATTAAACTACAGACTCCTAAAAAAATGTTTGTTGGCTGCCTTTTTTGTAAGACTGTGTCTCACTTTAATTTTTGTTAATAAATGACAAATCAGTTGCAGCTGAAGGTGATCTGCTCAGAGTTGCAGCTGCTGTGGAAACCAGTGCAGGATAGCTGCAGCAATTTTATTATATTTTACTAGATTTTATCACTTGTTTTATTTTATTTATTTTTTAAGCAAGCCTAATCTGCATCCACATGATTTTATCTTTGATCTTAGTCGATATTATTATTGATTTTATTTGATTTTATCACTTGTTTCATTTTGATCTTTGCTTTGTTACACTTTGTAGCACTTTGAGATTTTTATTAATGAAAAGTGCATTATAAATGGAATTCATTATTATTATTATTATTATCTGGAGGTGGAGCTGACTGTGAGCTGAAATATGCAGCATCTGGAGGTGCAGCTGATTGAAATGCACTTTGACAGTTACAGCTACACCCAAATAAATCTGTAAATAAAGCAGAATACTGGTACAGGCCTCTTTAGCGATCATAGCGGCCGAAACTGGTACTGCACCATTTTATGCAACAGGGAAAAAGGGCCATAACTCAGCCAAAAATTGGTCTAAAAATATGAAAAAAAATCCATAAATAGGTCGCACTGTATAGCTCGCAGGCCTTGAGAAAACCATAAAAAGGTGCGACCTATACACCGGAAAATACGGTATACCTAATCCTACATATATATACATACATACATATACATGCATATGCAGTCACATATACATCTACATATCTACATACGATACCCACATATACATCCCTGCATCTATTTGTGTGTGGTTGTGAGCATGCATAAGTGTATAAGGCTTCTCCGAGATGGTGTAGAGGCAGGGCAGCCGGCTCAGGACCGCAAGGTCCCGGGTTCGATCCCCGGTCACGGCATACCTCGTTGTGTCCCTGGGCAAGACACTTAACCCTGAGTTGCTCCCAGTAGGACTGGCTGGCGCCTTGCATGGTAGCCTACCGCTACCGGTGTATGAATGTGTGTATGAATGCTGTGAAGCGCTTTGGGGCCCCTCATAGGGGGCTGGAAAGCGCTATATAAGTAAGCTCCATTTACCATTTACCATTCTCTAATAAAATGGTAAATGGAGCTTATTTATATAGCGCTTTCTAGCCCCCTGTGAGGAGCCCCAAAGCGCTTTACAATACCAACCATCCACCCATTCATACATGCATTCATACACCGGTAGCGGCAGACTGCCATGCAAGGCGCCTTTCCAGTCCTACCGGGAGCAACTCGGGGTTAAGTGTCTTTCCCAGGGACACAACGACACATGGTGTGGGGAACCGGGATTCGCCCTAAAACATTCAATAGTGACCGCAAAGTATCAGAGACCGACCCCCAAGACCCGAGGCAGACAAAGAGGGGACCAGAGCCCAAGACCCCAAGAAGGACCCCGAGCGCGGAGCCCCCAGGGCCACCCGAACAGGACGAGCCACTCACCCACCCCCCAGATCCGACCATAGGGGAGAACCGGAAGAGCCCTACCAGCGACCACACACAATGACCCCCTGCGACCAACAGCGACATACTCACAGGCCCCCGCCGGAACCCGCTGCACCGACGCAGCCCCAGGCCCAGGCACCAAGACCCGGGAACCGAGGACGCACACCCCCCAGGCCCAGGCCCAACATGAATCCACGGGTCTAATTACAATTAACGGTTGCTGAATGATTCCAATTAGCTGACTCCCAGACTATGGTAAACTGTGACATTAATTCACAGTCTGCAGTGCAAGAACTGATGGATTTGGTCAAATATTCATTCTCTGCTCACAAATATACAGACTGCAACAGGCTGAAGAAGTTTCAGCTTTAGCATATTTTGGCGCAGTCAGAAAGTCTACGCTGGCACATAGAAAATAATTTCATTTTTCATGGTATGAATAATTTTCAGGACACGTAAAAGTTTTCAATGCTATGGATGACGACGATGCTGCAAACTTGTTGCATTGAACTGCAGCCTAAATCTGACTTAAAATACAGCAGTTCATCATTTATTTTTGAGGAGATGTGCAAAAGTTATGAGAAAAGTTGAATAAAGATGTCACAAATAATGTAAGCGTTTTTCTCCCTGACAGTGGTGGAAAAAGTACTCAAACACTGTACTTGAGTAAAAGTACAATTAAACAGACAAAAATGTACTCTAGTAAAAGTAGAAGTACCATATTAATGTTTTTACTTAAGTAAAAGTAAATAAGTACTTGCTTTTAAAAATACTTAAAGTAATAAAGTAAACGTACTTGCTGAATGTATTAACTAATGCAATGGTCTACAGTATCATTAAGTGTGTGTACTGTATGTATATTTTCTGTAATACATTAATAGTGTTGAGCCATTTTAATGAACAATGCTGCAGATAATACATGTTTTTATTGTGTTTACTCTGTGACACAGTTCACACTTGGACTTGTGATTCTGTGCGTCAGTATTTCAGTGATGACCTGCAGAGTTAAATGTCATTAAGCAAAATAAGAAAGAGGAATGATTACACCTTTGAATGTTTTTATTTAACACAAAACAAAACCAATGTGTCATTTTAACTGCAGTAAAAACATTTAAGTAAAAGTTGTCTGACAAAAAAAAGGAGCATTAGACACAACTAACAAAGGAACAGACTCTGATCATTTCAACTCCAGTTTGTCATCAACTCTAGTTAAAATACAGTCAACCTTGTAATGGGTCAATATGAACAATGGCCCTCATGCACAAAATGTTCGTATTTTTATCCTAAATTTCTCCTACTTTTGTTCGTACGAAGCGTTCGTACGAACATGCCACGTCAGATCCAACAAAGTCTTCTATCGTCAGGAAATGTGTGTATATGAGCTGTGTAAATAATGATGAATCCCACCTGTTCTACTCACCTGCGCGTGCTCGCGGGAGGTTATTTACATAATTCCCACCCCTCAAAACACCATATAAGGATATAGTTTCCTGCCACCGCGAGCAGGAAGTGTCCATTCATTCCGGCTTTTATGCGTCAGAAAACACACAAACGCGTTTGGCGAATTAAAAGTGACTCGCCTTTGATCATAGTGTCAGCCCCGGATCTGAGCGCAGACCCACACAGAATACAGATGACATCAGTGAGCGCCCACAGTCAACAGGCAGTTTATATTAAAAATGACATGAAACAACTGAATAAGCTGGTTTCGCTTTTTTCTCCCCTGTCTCTGCAGCGGCGCTGTGTATGTGTGTGTGTGTGTGTGTGTGTGTGTGTGTGTGTGTGGTCGACAGTGGCGTGGTGGCGCGGGGCGCGTTGCGTGGCACACGGTGGTCGACATGAGTGGCGCGGGGGGGCGCGTGGCGTGGTGGCGCGGGCGCGTTGCGTGGCACACGGTGGTCGACATGAGTTGCGCGCGGTGGGGGCGCGTGGCGTGGTTGCGCGGGCGCGTTGCGTGGCACACGGTGGTCGACATGAGTTGCGCGGGGTGGGGGCGCGTGGCGTGGTTGCGCGGGCGCGTTGCGTGGCACACGGTGGTCGACATGAGTGGCGCGGGGGGTCACGCGCGGGTGGCGCAAGGTGGTGGACGTGGGGGGGGGGTGTTGAAGCCGCTTTAATTAAACCAATATGTGTGGTTGCATTTAATTGTTTTTAAACTCAAAATATTTTCTAAATAACGAAATATAAAGTTATTAGTGGAGAAAAGGCCGTCTGGATGACAGCAGACCGACTCCTCGTAAAATATACGACAGGTCGGGACCACACGTAAATTTTGTTCGTATCTGAAAAAAATCCTAGGATACGAAAACATTGTTGGATGCCACAAATGATCCTAAATCACTCGTACGCACAGTTTAAGCACAAATCTGTGCGTAAGAACGGTTCGTGCGGGCCAATATTTTAACTTCCTGACATAATTTTCAAAACTTGGACCTGAGTGTCAAGTCATTTGGAGACATCTCTTGTCTCCTAACATCCATGAACTGACACGTTTTAATATTGCAGCAGAATTTATTGTTCAAGTTCAGAAGAAGTTGGTTTTCAAAGATTTTTGAGTCCAGTCTGGCTCTTTTGGGAGCGAATCTGTCCTGCTGCACTGAACACTCTTCTGGCTGAATCTTTGTGGTGGAATCATTTTGGGTGTGTTAGTGGTGCTGTGGGTGCTCCCAGCTCAATGCCATTTATACCAGAACATTGGTCCAGCTCTTCTTGAAGGCAGGTTTTAATGTTATCTGCCCACTTTGCAGTGATTCAATGGATCAACTCCCCTCTCGACATCATTACTTTCAAACTAACGACAAATCAAAAAGCTGCAACGTGAATGTAACTTGTAACTCAACAGATTATAGAAATGTAGTGTCGTAGAAAGTACATATACTTCATGTAAAATGTAGTGGAGTAAAAGTAAAAGTACCCACATTTAATTCTACTTAAGTAAAGTACAGATACATGAAAAATATACGTAACAAAGTATTTGTACATAGTTACATCCCACCACTGCTCCCTGCACTAACCAAGTCACATGACTAAAAATAAATAAATATAAATAAAAACCATTAAAGTTCACCAGCAAACAGGGCGTCAGGCTTCAAGAAACACAAGTTACAGAATCACCTTTTACACTTTGAGTCATCAAGTGAAATGTGGGACAGATTGTTAGATTTGTGACAGGCCTCACGTGGACCTGCTGAGGATGAACACGCCATGTGAGCGGTCCTGATGAGAGCGTGCGCTGCCTGCTGACAGAAGAAGAAGAGCAGCGCGCTGCTCTGTGCGTCAGGACGCACGAGACAACCGCATATGGCGCGTGTGGCAGCCTGATTCAAGCCGTGCAGCTGCACTCAGGTGAAGAGGGGACAGTCTGGAGGAAAAAGGAATGAAGAGACTCACATCAGACGCTGAAGAGTTTGATTTGCTGCGCGTGCAGACGTTTTGAGAGGGGGGCACGTTTGCTCACACCTCGCAACCAGCCGGACAGCACGGTTATACTCGGGCTTGATGCTCCTCTGTAGGTCGAGCTGTTTTCATTTACACGCCGTCGTCGTTTCCACCGGGACGATGGCGTCGTCGTTATTCATCCTGATGCCCAGACGGGCGGGTTTTCGTCACAACTGGTCCTGTCCTTAATTAAGGATTTTTTCCACCGCTGCCTTTTTCTTTTTTCTTTTCTTATTTATTTGTTCGTTTGTTTTTAGTCGGGTGGAGCGTTCCCCCTCTCTTTTGTTCAATTTATTTCGACATTTATTCCGGTTTGACGGTTTTTATTGAATTTTTAATTTATATGCATCCGCATGAAGACGGCACCAGCAAGGAGAAAACGAGCGAAACCCAAAGGAGGGAAAAAAGGAGAGGACTGAGGAGGGAAAGGAGAATGAATGAGACACACTGAGCAGCCGAGGAGGAGACTGGAGGAATCGAGGTAAGATCGACTCATACAAATACAAATAAATAAATAATAATTCAATAATAATAATAATAAAAAGCGCTCTGCATGAGAACAACACGAACTCCGCACCAACCAATGTGTCCCCTCTCAGCTTCCGTGGGGTGTTCAGGCGTGAGATCCCATTGATTTCTTCAATAATTTATGGTTTGACAGTTATGGAGTTCATGTGTTTTGTGCGTCACTGCAGTCGCTTCGTATTTAAAATGCGCACTGATGTCCAACATGAGAATGAAGTCGCCTGTGAGCCCATTGAGCCACACGATGCTGGCAATTTAAATTATTACACAGCCTATTGTTGTCTTCTTATATAAAGGACAGTCAGCCCATCCTAAAGAAGCTGCTGACTGAAACACAGGCGGATTATTCCTGCAGCACAACTGATAAACTCCTTCGCATGTTATTAAAAACGTATAAAAAGTAATTATCCTGGATGGCAAAGGCAGAATTTTAAAAAGAGTCTGCTTCTCGTTTTATTATCTCAGTTTATTTTTTTATGAAAGCGCAGCATCCTTCAGACAGAGGAAGAAATGAAACATCTCTGAGCTTTGGAGCAGAGCAGTTCGACCCTACACTAATAATAATTCTGCACCTCTACAAATCATTACCTGTTGGATGGATTATTTTAGCAGACCTTTCATACCTCCAAGAAGTATGTAAGGTATTCAAACTTATCTCCCCCACCCTAAAAATGGCATCTTGATAGCTCACCACGCCTGAAGAAACACCCTAATGAATATAAATTTGATCAAAAGTGACTCCATATTCGTTTTGAGCTCTTATTATGAAAACCGAGTCGCCATTAGAATATTACTATGCTGAACTATGTCCCAATTTAATAACAAATGGGTAATAAAAAGGCAACAACCAGCATTGTGTGCTGGTTATAAAATTGAACTTTTTTGTTGTTGTGAGCAATCATGATACAATTGCAGAGTGAAAGCAGTTATTTTCAGCCTCTTTTCCCCTCATTTCACTGGGGTGCATTGTGTTTGTCCTGCCAATTTTAGGGGAAAAAATTGGCATGTCTGCTATTCTGAAGGGGCTGAATGAAATTCAAATTCTTCAGGTGGTAAAACAGCAATATTGCAACTGTCTGATTGCGTTATCTGGGCATTCAAGAAGGGAGGTTTGGAATTGGTTTACTGCCAAACACACTCCCAGGAAGACAGAAGGATTTATTTCCCCCTTGTCTGTGTGTGTCACATCACCATCAGAGAAATTATTTTCGCCTTTCAGCATTTGAATAATTGTCATATATTAGCATGGCATTAATGATCGTCAGATATCTTACAAGTTACTAATCATAATTTGATTTATTTTATTGGGCGTGTTTGGAGGCTCTGCAATGTTGTCGTCAGGATTTAATGAATTTTTCACAGCAAGAACCGGTTGTGAGGAAAAACTGTTCTAAGAACCTTTCGGATGATCTTTGTACACATTTAAAAAAAACAATGATTCATATTTTTCAAGCTTTGCTCAAGTGTTTTGTCTCAAGAAATACACCTGCACATACACTTGTATGTGTGTAAATGTACACATGCAGGCAAAGGTTTGCACACCCAGAGTAAATGTTGTAAATGACAGTTCTCATGACTTTTACTTTATTGTTACCCTATTTGTATAATACAATATTTATGTACCCCCTGCTATTTTTTGACATGGCAGATACAATTACTGCGGTAATAGAAAAAAATGAGACAAGGAGCTGATTTGTGTCAGAAGGACACCTATGACATTTTACACCATCTAGACATTTATATTTGTACTAAAATTCACTCGAGCCTAAAAGTATAAAACTTTCAGCATCAATTTAACACTCAAAATTTGTTTTTACTCCAAGCCAATAGATTTTTGGTGTACAAAACTGCGCAAAGTTTTGTTTGCAGCTTGTCTTTTTGTTGCATCATAAAAATTGGAGCAGGCTATAGCAAATGATACTAAAGATGAGAAGAAATTATAGTTTTACAAATTCATGTAAATTTAAAAAACATATATATATATATATATATATTTAATCCTTCAAATTTACATTCAGTTAAACTTTGATGTTCGTCGATTTTGTTACAATTTTCATTGAAAAATATAAATTTAAAAAACGACAAGAATAAAATGTGCTAATTGGGATGTTTGTTCCAGAAATTTAAAACAATATTAAAATGTTCTTAACTTAAACATGCAAGCAGTTTGCTACAGATATGCAGTGATTTCAATACTCTTGCACATATTCATCAGCGTATGTGAATCCACTCATGTTTATAGGCTGTGATCTTAACATCCACATGCACTTTAAATACTCATCCTGCCTTCATATTATCTCTAATCTCCAGGATGGGTTGATTAGGAGATACTGTATTTAGTACCAGAATTGAACAAATGCTGCACGGCAGTATTTTCTGTCTGTTTGTTGACTTAATCTCCAGTTGCCTTTTGATGATGAAAAGTTTCCAGATTTAATATCTGATTAGATCTACAAGCCTGGCATGCCAGTCTGCCTATATTATATTATAGTCCATAGTGAGTTATGCCCATGGTCCATATAGATTCATCATAACTGAAGAGTATTATTGAAAAACAAACCTTTGCAAGATTGAATTGTTCCTCAGTGGGTATTTTTGACCTTTCTTCCTAATCTAATTTCTACATAGCACACAAAATCCTTCAAATATATGTTGTGGTATCATTGCAGTTTGTGATTAGAGAGGTCGATTCAGCCTCATCTCATTTGGGCGGAGGTACGCAAGAAAAACGTGGCAGTGGTGTACACACTTCACAGGTGAAGTGATGAAAGAACTGTGGAAGACGCTAGGCGTCAAGGCCAACTTTCATGTCGGCTACCACCCACAGGCTTCAGGCCAAGTCGAGAGAGCAAACAGAACTGTGGTGAGTATTTTGAAGAAATACGTGGCTGCAAATCACAAGGACTGGGATGTGAAACTCCCTCTGGTCCTCATGGCCATAAGAGCCACTCCACACACATCAACTGGCATCTCTCCCTTCGAGATGATGACCGGTCGACAAATGACTCTCCCTCTACACCTGTTGTACCAACCAGGCGACGCCGTCATGGCGACAGCCTACACTACACAACAATACATGAAAGATTTGAATGTACACCTCAGAAACACTTTTGCTTTCGCCCAGAAAAACCTGGAAAGGTCCGCTGAAGGACGCAAGGCGTACTATGACCAGAAGGCCTCTCACAAT
>JBBPBX010008695.1:39974-61892 GCA_038048925.1 Garcialebias charrua
TTTTTTTTTTAGGAAAATGGGATCCTGGTGGTTTTCAAAAAGTCTCATTACAGTTTCAACAATCAAATCATGAAAGTCTTTTTTTTTTTTTTTCCTAAAAGCTTTGTGACCTTTGTAGTGGTTGTGCAGAGATTAGAGAAGGCAAACCTGTGATCGGAAGGTTGCCGGTTTGATCCCCCTGGACTGACAACATCAAATAGTGGGTGAGAAGGGTAAAGCACCCACACCTGTCTCTACACTTATTTGCCCCACTCTGGGCCCTTGAGAGAGGCCCTTAACACCCACCATCTGCTCCCCGGGTGCCCAAGATAGCAACTCTGCTCCACACAGAGGGTTGTGTTTGCTCGCTGGTCTGTGGCTGCGTCAGGAAGTGCATGCATTGTAAAAACTATTAGCAAGTCTTCGTGCGAGTTAGTTCTCTGTGGCGACCCCTGAAGAAGGGAATAGCCGAAAGAAGAAGAGTATTTTAGGCACAGCAGTGGAAGTCTTAGAGCCATTTGTATCTTTGAGGGTGTTTTTAATGATTTGCTTTGATAACCTGTCTGAGCCTGTTTGTTTTCTATGAGTAATGTTGTAGAAAGCAACTTCACAAAACAGCTCTTTTTTCAATTTTAATTTTTAACATTTATTTAGGAGTGTTCAAAGTCCTAATGTGGAGATTGGACCTTAAGACGTTTGAATATATCTCCAATTTTTTTTTAATTTTTTTAACCTGCTTCTTTATTCTGGTTCAATGCTGTTTTTTCTTGGGTCCTGTTTCAAGCGGTCATTATGTGAAAGGTATGCTGGACAGGTCAAGTGCCACAGAGACAAATGAGACAACGCTTCACACTCTCATCCACAACTAGGGACAATTTAGAGTTACTAGTTAACCTAACATGCATGTTTTTGGTTTGTGGGAGGAGACTTGAGCACCAGGAGAAAACACACACATGCATGAGGAGAACATGCAAACTCCACCCAGAGAGGCCTCAGACCAGGAGGTGATCCTGCTACTTTCTCGCTGAAAGGTGACAGCTCCAACTACTGCACTTTTGGATACTGATCTCAAATTAGTATAAACTTGCCCGATAGGTTATATAGCATTTTAGGAAATCTTTTATGGCAGTTAAAAAAAAAAAGGTATGTGATGGTGCTCTCAAGTCCAAGAGCCAACTCCAGTCCCCATAAATAGAAAATAAATGCAATTATGCCGACAACTAAAAAAAAACATGGGAAACGAGAAATATATGAAGAACTTTTTTTCCCCCTCAAGTACTGAAATCTTTAAGGGAAGCAAAGGAGAATAAAATATATTTTGCACAGAAAAAATTGAGGAAAAGGGACCTAAAGCGTTGTCTTCAGGTAATTGGAACTGCTTTCCACATCCAACCTGTCCATCTAAAAAAGGAGGAGCACGGAGATGAAAGGAAGCAGGGATCAATTGACCTAATAGCTTGCCCAGTCAATCCTTATGTTTTTCTGATAGCTTGATTAAAGGTGCAGCAGCGGATGGTGGGTGAACCCCTCTAATTGGCTCGGCCAAAACGGACAGAGCAGAAGAGTGAGTGGTAACGGCAGCAGCAGCCGTCACTTCTCCTTATACCATGTGCTCTCATTTTACCAGTGTCCATACTGACGCCTTTATCCTCATTACCTCCAGCTTAGAGCTATGTGCTTCAGGACAAAAACATTTCTTTATTACACCTGTGCTTGTACAATCTTTCTCACTGGCTATTACAGAGCCCTCAGACTCAATTATTTATTAACTTTATGTCTATCAGCGTATCTGGTCAGGCAGTAGACCTGGAGATGTGTCTATAAACAGCAATGTTGACCTGTGCCTCACCTGTGTCATCCCGCCGAGGATGACTCCAGTGGGTTCAAATTTGTGTCAGCAGCATTCTCCTTGGAGCATACTATGTTGGACTGGTGTGCGCATGTTTGTTTGTGCATCTTTTGTTCCATGCTGTGAGGTGTGAGAAGAGGTGTGGGACCAAAAGAAGCGACTTGTTTTCGTCTTTGCCAAAACGGTCGTTATAAGGAAGCAGGCAGAAAAAAAGAGAGGTGAGGTAAAAGAAGGGGAGGGGAAGGGATTTGGAGCTCCAAGCAAGAGGTGTAAAGGAGCATGTATATTCATAAACAGCTGCAAAAAAAACACCTGGAGCATGCTCTGTAAAGGAGACAGATGCCAGATTAGTCATAGAGGAGGTGCACTATCATTGAAAAAGTCCATATATGCTGTAAGCAATAAACCGAAGAGAGGAAAAGTAAGAGCACATCCGGGTTGGATTAATTAAGGATTATAATTATGTTGGGACTTAGCAGCTCTCACATGAGACTACACAATGCTGCACCGCTCCAATCTTCACGTTCTCTGCTCCTCTATATGAACACAGGCCACAGGAAAATACCACTCGCACGTATCATATCATAGATTCACCTCTTTGGCACAGTGCACAAAGGTAAATGAATGCACCAGCACATTAGTCCTCTGCTGCCATTATGTTATTCAGTCCACAGTATCATTCTCCTAATGTCAGCCGTGGTACTTGAGCAGCGAACGCATCAAATGAATCTGTGTTCTGCGCTACACAGCACAATAAGTGCCGCCATGAAGGAGAAGCAGATTAGGGATCAGAGTATGATGGAAAAATCTTAATATTTGCTTGATGAAATCAAGTCAGTGTGATATTGGTTATGAAAAGCAATTGTGCAATTTATCATTTACACCTGTCAGCTTAGAACAAGCTATAAACAAGGACATAATGTTACTGTAGAAAAGTGATTTAAACCTTTTAGAATTTATTTGATGTGTTTCGGACAACTCAATAAAATCCACTCAATTTTTAGCTGTTAAAAAATGCCTACTCTTTTCACTAATATGCAGCACTGCAAGGTACTTACAGTGTTGGCGTGCTAAAGGGACAATAATTATACAAGATCTTCTTACAAAAACAAGTAGAACGGATGCTTTACTATAATTTGCTTTAATATCTATAATTTTTTGTGAAAACAGGCAGCAATTTACATTGACTTAGACATTGGACAGTACAGTATTGGTGATAGTTAATTGCTAGAACGACTGGGTTTACGTGGCTTTATATAGATATATGGCTTCTTTATTTTTCAAAGTCCTGCAGCAATTTTTATCTGCTAAGTGATTTTTAATTTTAAAAAGAATAGTTTAAAAATTGTCATAATAAATATGAAAACATAATGATGCATTGTAAAAGCCACTTTACTTAAAATACTAGTGCATTTTTCTTGAATATAAATGTTCTTATAATCTAGAAATGATTATTTGTCACATGCTTCTGTAGTACTATCAGTGTAGGAACAAAAACACTCAAGTTATAATGCCATTTGACCCCAAAACACACCTAACAAAATGACTTAATCCAGTCAGCTCAATGCAGAAGATTCGGAAGAGACAGCAACCACATCATAAATTGCCCACCAAAAGTATGCGTGCACATATTTTCTGCTGCCACAGAGGCTTTTAGTGAGCAGAATGGGAGAGGGTTTAATTGAGACTTTGATCATTATAGAATTACCATGTGGCTTCTTGGCACCCTGGTTATTGTTTCTTGGATTAATCATTTTCATTCAACAAATTGTGGAATCCACACAGCAAATCAGTGCGCTGCCTGCTTGACATAGATATGCAGTTGGAGCAAGGGAATTTTAATGTGTTCTTGCCCTCCAATTGGCTACAGTCATCCATGCGACTTGATTTATTTGACAGATTGGTTTTATTGATTTACTGAATTAATGTGGTGCCAGTTTAATCAGTGTGCTATGGAACTATGTGGAATTTGACATCTCTGTGAACTCAAATGAATTGAGTTTATAATATTGATCTGCTTATCTTCAGTATTTATTCAGCTATTTGTCCAAGAGCTGATTAATTCAGCACTTGCTAAAAATGGCAGGCATGTCTTTTACAAGACTGTTCAGGTGTTTTTATTTGTGTATCTATCTCTTTTGGTGTGTTTGTTTAAATGCTTGCACATCTGTTATGGTCCAAAACTGTCAAATGGAATAGCTGTAATTAGAATGTATGCCTCTTCTTTCTTCCACATGCAATCACATTTATTGTTTGTTAAAAAATTGCATGCCGTCTAAGAAGTAAATGTTTAACAACAAAGTGCTCATAAGCCTGCATGCATATACACATGTACACAAAGACTCACTGGAATGATGTTTTGTGTATGTATGGTGGTAGTGCATGAATGAGTGTCGTGTGAGTTGTCATTTTGCAACAGCTGCATGTGCTGTAATTGCTTGTTGTATGGAACGGTTCTCCGCATTTGTGAGATTATCAGGCAGTATTTGTCAAATTGGGCAAAAAGAGTGAGAGCCGTTTTCTAATTAGACCTAACTCAAAATGGATATGGATACATTTTAACAGTTGTCGCCCATGGAGCATTTGTTTGGATAAAAGTTGAATCTTTATTGATTTACCTTCAAAGTTGCCATCACACCAAATCACAGCTGCACACTAGTGTGCCCATTTATGGCTCCGTTTACAAGAAATCAACGTTTTTGAAAACTGTTTGAAAGTGAAATGATCTCTATCCACATAAGAATGCAAAAAAAAAAGCATCCCATTTATTTACCTTGTTTTTGTAGTAACATCAAACTGAATTATTTTAATTTAATTGTCTTACTTGCAACACCATGGTCAACGCAGTCTTGCTGCAGTTCATGAAACTGTCACAAAGAGTTTTACATGTACATTGATTTGTTTTCCAGACAAAAACGTAACACAGGCATGAACATGTTTAAAAACGGTCTCAAATAGAGTTTGTACCCATTTTAACAGCCCAAAAAGTCAGAGAAAGGGCACTGAAAAATGTAGTGGTCAAGGTAAATTCATCAGGCAACACCAAAAAGATTTATTTTTCTTGTTTTATCAGCTTACAACTGAAATGAGGTCTGAAATAAACCTCCAAATGAAAATACATTCCTCTGAGAATGCTGGATGTTTCAGGAAAGAAAGTCTGCAGAAGTTAGCACTTTGAGATTTTTATTAATGAAAAGTGCAGTATAAATTGAATTTATTATTATTATTATTATTATTATTATAGGCTTTTTGTTCTTGTTTCACAATTTTTCTTTTTAGTTTTCCCCACCTATACCTGACATCATTGCTTTTAATAATTGAATTGCTTCAGGTTTAAATACATTATGATTCAATCAATTTTTTTAATGCTGATTGTAATTTAACAGCCTAAAATACTGTAGAAGTTTGAAAGGCACAAAAAATGCAAGTAAAACCTAAATAAATAAAACCAGTGGATTTTGTGACAAAGTTTTAGAAATATAGCAAAACTCTGCAACATTATAAGATGTAAATACAAGAAGATCATCAATTATGAATTATTACTGGCCCCACTGTAGCACTGCGTAGAGAAAGTTATTGTGCGTGCTACACAAGAACTTTGAAGCGTTTATAGATTCTAGAAGTAAAATTGAGTTAAAACAACAAAAACTTATTAACTGTAAAGAAATTCAAGCATGTAATATATTACAGCAGAAATTAAACTCTTTGCACTTCTTTAATCACAATACATGGACTGACAGATTGTACGTAATAGATTAACGTGTTCAGACAAGCAATAGGTAGTACTTAATATTTAGCTTTGTTGTTTATTATATACTAGCATGAACAGAACATATACCCGGTATGTTGGTTTCATCCCATTACTAACGGGCTAAATTAACTGGGGTGATACTTCTTTTAAAATGTGATATATACAGTGTGTATAACTTATACAGAGGACATTTAATCTTTAGCATATCTTTTCATTTCTATGCTGATGATTGCCAGATCTATCTTCCCCTGGCACAAAACAATACTCTCCAGCAATTAACACACTGCCTTAAAGCTTAAGTATGTAACTTATTTTTTAAACATATTTCTTCACTCTGCCACTATCTCCTGATAGATTGATGTTAGTCAGGTAATCTCTGAAAAAAACTATAATCCTCTGGCGTCTCCCGGTGGTAATAAAAACATTTATAAAAACCAAAGCGCCCCGCGGTTAACCAGCCAATAAAAACAGAGTTTATAACTTCTCACGCTCCTAACCCACGCCCCCCAACCCACGCCCCCGCCTGTCAGCCCGCAGCGAGCCCGCAGCGGCCGCGCAGGTTCTCGTTGAAATAATTGCAAAGCGATGCAAAACTGTTTTGTATGTGACACAAATGTATTAAATTCCCCTTCTTCATCCCTGCTCTGGACTTTTCTTTTGTTTTTTTGCCAAAAGTCAAGTGATCGCTTCATCCTCCGCTCAGTCATGACAGAAACATTCAGGAAATGAATGAATTTGTCACGAGCGAATTAAAATCGGGTTCAACGTGGCTGCCGAGGCTCTGCAGATTTGCTGGTGTTCTGGTGTGCTGGACCCTGTTTTTATTTTATTTTTTAGAACGTTTTATTAACATATAAACACAGAAATTCGGAGCGGCTGCGACAGGACATGAGTGGAGGCGGAGTTAAGGAAGCTGAGCTGATTTACAGCGAGAGTGACGGGGAACAGAGCCATCTATGGCTCTGAGGGGGAGGGAGCAGAATGCTTTTCCCTGTTGAAAAAGTGCCAGCGTAATCCAGAAACTGCAGAATGCAGCTTTAATGATGTTAAGGCATGGTTTTCTCTAAACTTCCTCAGTCTTAATGAGAATAAGACTGAAGTTATGATGTTTGGGCTGAGTTGCTGTCCTTCCAGCATAGATTTTGGCTCACTGTCATGTTATCTCAGGGACTTTGTCACCAATCTGGGGGTGAAGTTCGAATCTGATTTTAAATTTGATAAACAGATAAGCAGTGTTGTTCAGAAAAGTTTTTATCAACTTCGCCAAATAGCAAAAGTGAAACCAATCTTAGCAAGACCTGACTTGGAGAAATTAATCCACGCTTTTATTACATCTCGTCTTGATTACTGTAATGCACTGTATGTAGGCATCAGCCAGACCTCTCTCGCCCGTCTGCAGCTCGTGCAGAACTCTGCTGCTCGCCTCTTAACCCAGACCCGTAGGCGTGAGCATATCACTCCCATCCTGGCGTCCCTTCACTGGCTCCCTGTGCACTACAGAATTCATTTTAAACTTTTGCTGTTTGTTTTTAAATGCCTGAACAACCTTGCCCCACCATATTTGTCTGAGCTGCTTCAGCCCTACTGCCCTCCCCGATCTCTAAGATCAGCTGATCAGTTGCTGCTGACAGTCCCCAAAACTAGGCTGAAGCTCAGAGGTGACAGAGCTTTTGCTGTCGTTGCTCCCAGGCTGTGGAACAACTTACCCTTGAGTATCAGACAGGCCTCCTCTCTTCCTGTTTTTAAATCTCTTTTAAAAACACACTTTTATACCTTGGCTTTTAACACATGATCTTATTTTTATGGCATTTTAACTCACAAGCAGTGAGACTGGTATGTTTTTTTTGTGTACTTTGTTTGTTTTTTGGCATTTTATTAACTTGTCTTTGTGTTTTTGTGCAGCACTTTGGTTAACCCTGTGGTTTTTAAAATGTGCTATAGAAATAAAGTTGATTGATTGATTGATTGATTTAGAATTGGTAAAATGCATTTAAAAACAAAAAAGAGAAATAATAGAGAAACAGTTATCACAAATTCCCTGATTAATAAAAAAAAGTTTAAAAAGATTCTAACATCAATTAATTCAGATTGCAGTACTGAAAATGTTGCACCAGTCATGTACCGATTTGTTTGGGAGGTTTTGGTTGAATTAAAGCCAAAATTCAAAAACAGACACTCGAGGGATGGAAGTATCATGTTTTACAATATACCGGGTAACACCTTTTCTATATAAATTCTGTACACAGCAGTTTCTTTTTGCACCAAACAATGACATAACTATTGTTGGAACGTCAATAAAAACATGGGGAAACACACATTTGTTGTGGGCGACCACAAACTGGCTTTCATGGTTTGGCTTGAAGTGACAGAGCCTGTTGTGTGGCTCTGTACGTCTCATCACAACAAAACTGAAACAAAGTCCTATTCCTTATGCTGTTTTGCTTGACTTCTTTACATCATATAAATTATTTAAATGGTAGAACAAACTGCAAACTACGTTCGTATACAGTAATGCAATTTGAGGGGTTAGTTGCACTAAATGTGTTTGAATGTTTATGTTGACAAAAAGTTTGAAACAAAGCTACTTCTACTTTGTTTTTGTAACCTACACGTTTCATTCTAAACCTCCCCTTGCAATAAACCTGGATGCTGATTTTCTATAGTAAGCTTATAAATGGCTCAGTACTAAATGCATTTCTGTTTTCTTTCTCTTACCCTTTAAGTAATTCTCTCTGGTCTCAAAGACTATATTTTGGCTAGTCAACATAATTATGGTTCACAGCCCACATACATACCTGTTTACGTATCGCCTACCATTTGCAGTTTACAGACTATAATGTCTATGTACTCACCGATGCCTCTCACATGTTCCTGTTTACGCTCTCTTGGCCCTGCACCCTGTACTTACATGCACCTTTGAGAACTTCTCTTCCTCTGCCAGTGTACTTACATTTGGCCTACACTCCCCTTCTCCCTGCTCATGTGCCCACCCTCACTCACCTTTTGATGCAAGCAGATATGGATGGAAATACAAACGACCCCAAATGAACCCAGATATTGAGTTGTTTTAAAGCCCGGGGCTTTAAACAATATCCCTTCTTTGCTCGAACATGCTGGAGAAGGAGGGGCTAGGGTTTCTCACAACATCAAGGTTTTATATGGGATTTATGACCCTCGTCCCGCGCAGCGATCTCTCCCACCACTGGCTCTTTTCCCACTGGGTTGAATTAGCAAGTGAAGAAAACAAACAAATTACGAGGAAACAAATACAACGTCTAATAAGTATGTATTGACATGGAGAGAGTGCTTTCAGCAGGATACTGGCTGAGTGAGGGAGATGGAAGGAAGTGAGGTGTATAATCTTCACTTAGTCTCTCCCCTCTTTTGTGTTTTGCACTTTCCTCTCATTTCCTCCTGCCTTGCTGTTCCTTCCACCCTCTGTGACTTGCTGGTGGGGCTCTCCGAGGAGATCGACTCAAACGATGGGCAGTGTGGGACAGATGATGGGTCTGACGTGATAGACAGCAGGGTGATGGATGGCTGGATGGCTGATAGGGGATTAATGCAGTGCTGAGGTCACTGCTGTACTGTGGATGGCTTTGTGATAGATAGATAAAACTGACGAGCAGATAAACAAGCGAGCACTAATCCACGCCCCCCTTGATAGACAGAAAATCAAAGGGAAGGAAAAGAGCCACAGAGGAAGCAATCGACATTTATACTGTCATTGCAAACTGAAGTTAACTGATGCTGTATCAAATCCCAATACATACATCACTCTTGTGATGTGGTGTATGCTGCAAGTTTTGGTGACATGGCCTCGGAAGATGGTAAAGTGAGAACACTACCAATCTAGTTGCAAAAACACATCAGCAACTCCCTCAGGTGAATGAGATGAGCTGGACTGGGAAGCTCAGTCCTCACCTCCTTCTACAGGTGTGCAGTGGAGAGCATCCTGTGCTTCAGCATCAACGTGTGGCATGGAGGCTGCACAGCTGCGGAAAGAAAAGCTCTGCAGAGAGTGGTGAAGGCTGCACAAAAGTCTGTTGGAGAACCCGCTTCGAACGTTATCAACCATTAACTGGCCATTATTAGTTATTATCATCCCCATACATAGCGGTCAGACTGCCCCTCCTTTACCTCCTAGTAGGTTTAAAGGTACGTCGTTAGCGTTGGTAGCGATGAAAGCAGGCTCCGTTTTTAATAACGTGTTGAACTAACGGGTCTGGCGTTAAGTTTAGGGTCTTGGTTAGGTTTAGGGTAGCCTGGTTAAAACCACACCCTGTCCTTCACTTTGCTTCTGACTAGGGTCTGGCATTCCTCCCATAGAAAACGATTTCTCCGTTCGATTTTTGAACGGACCAATCAGAGAACAGAAGGCGGAGTTTTGTTAGCTTAGCCTGGCGAGGTCCAGGCTATTCAGATAAAAAGCTCAGAAACCACTCGGTGGATATTTTTTCTGCTACCAGTGTGTAATTATATGTCTTTAATTTACTGACTGTTGGCCTGGATGAAACATTTGAGATAAAATTCGATTTTTTATCATTTATTTTCGTAGCGCACCCTGAGGCTGTTTGGAAAATGTCAAACCGAAACTATTTAAATCCAGCAGATTTGACCATTTCGTGAATTGATTTAGGAACTGTTAAGCTCAGGAACACTTCTGATATAACGTCAGCTAAGAAATATAGTTTTTCTCAGGAAAGAAATAATAGTTTTTTACCTTGTTTTCTGGAAAATTCCTTCGTGGCGGCAGCCATTTTAACTGACGACGTCAGTCAACGTCGTTCAAAACTCCGCCTTCTGTTCTCTGATTGGTCCGGTAATCCGCCAATCTGCCTTCTGTTCTCTGATTGGTCCGGTCAAAAATCGACCGGAGAAATCGTTGTCTATGAGACAAATCCCAGACCCAGCAGTGAAGGGAAATAGAATTGAGCGGAGCTGTGCAGGAATGGCGAGGGCCAGGCTAGGTTTAGGGTCTTGGTTAGGTTTAGGCACAAGGGTAAGGGGGTTAGGTTTAGGTTTGGTCCTCTGGGTCAGGTATAAGGTTAGATTTAGATAAGCTGAAAAATACCACATCCGAGTTTACGGCAATACGCAGCCTACTCACAGCGATAATAACGAAAATAACGTTCCTTTAAACCTGCTAGGAGGTAGGTTGGACAGTTTCACCGCTACATATCAAAGTCAAAGTCAACTTATGTGGGGATGATAACAACTAATAACAGCCATTAAATGGACTGATAACATCTGAAGCCTTGCAGTCAGCCTCTCCACCATCACAGACATCTACACCTCCAGATGCAGAGAGTCACCTGCATCATGCAGGACCCCAATCACCCAACACACACTTTTTTGGCCCCGCTCCCCTCAGGAAGGAGGTTAAGGAGCATTAAGTGCAGAATGACTAGACTGAGGAACAGCTTCTACCCTGAGGCTGTTAGACTCATGAATCTCCAACCAGTAAACTCACTGTAATGCCACTTTAATTGGTGATGTGTCATTTTATCTGTGCTGCTGATTTTCTTAAGCTGCTGTATTCATACTCATCTGTTCACAACAGATTTATGTTTAGGCTGCTGTTTAATACACTGTATTATATTACATTATTATTATTTAGTACGTTTGCATTTGTTTATTAATTCTTGGATTCTTATATGCTGTTTCTTTTTATACTTTATATTGTTGCTATTTTTGGGTGTAACTGGGACCTTGAGTACACAATTTCATTCCACCTCAGAGGGCGGCTGTGGCTGAGTGGTGAGAGCAGTCGTCCTCCAATGCAAGAGTTGGGGGTTTGATTCCACGAGCAGCCACATGCTGCAAGTGTCCCTGGGCAAGACACTGAACCCCTCATTTCCTCCGATGTGTGTCCCATCAGTGTTTGAATGGGATAAAGCTCTGATTAGTCCTTGTACAGAAATAGTAAAGTGCTGAATGGGTAAATGAGGGCACAGAAGATTGTGTTGTAAAGCGCTTTAAGTATCTCCAATAAGATAGAAAAGCGCTATAAATGTACAGTCCATTTACCATTTACCTCGTGTACCACATGTGATGCAAATGACAATAAAGAACCTTGAACTTTGAACCTTGAAGTTGTTTCAGGAAATGGTGAATAGTTTTACTGCAAAAGAAAGATTAGTAACTATCTGGCCGTAGTGGGATGTGATGGGATGAATAGAAAGTAAAATGTGTGCTGGTTGGTAAGAGAAGATGAGAATGGTTGCTGATTCCATCAGCACAACAGCTTAATTTTCTGTGTAATGTGGAAAAATAAAGGGTTTAGGCCCCTTTGTTTACCACCAGTTAGCAATTTGGATAACTGTTGGGTTGAAATTGCTTGTTGTGATGAGGCGACAATGACATAAAAAGTGAGAGAATGAAGTACTGGCCAAGGGAGAACTCTTCTCAAAACAGGGGACAAGCAGCCTACCCTTGCGTTATTATTGAGCGCTAAGCTTTGTCTCTGTTCACTGTTTCATGGGACCCCAGGGGTTCTGGCATCGATCTGGTGTGCTTAGAATGCACTCCAGTGTCACCTATTTAAACACACTGAGCCGGTAGCCAACAAAAACAAGCTTTTATTTATCAAGCCTCTGATTTTGGCTGCACAGATGACAACCTGATTAACACTTAAAGGAGCTCTTCAATCTTCCATTGGAATGGAAACAATCTATACAAAGAGGGAAACAGCCATCTTGGCTTGAGAAAGTTACGGAGGGTGAACAGAGAAGTGAGGGACAGTGTCAACTGCGGGTTAATTAGTGGGTGGTATAGACAGAAGAACATGTGTGTGACAGATACAAGCCAAAAACAAAAAGAAAGAAAAGAAAAAGAAAGGAGAGCTCCTGCGGCACAATCTGTCAATGTGCTGTTTGTATAAGACGGGGACTTGTGGAGCAATTCCAAGGCTATGAGTTCAAGGAGCGGCTTCGGATATTATCAGTCCATTAAATGGCCGTTATTAGTTATTATCATCCCCGTATGTAGCGGTGAAACTGTCCCACCTACCTCCTAGTAGGTTTTAAGGTGCATTATTATCATTATTATCACTGATAATAGGCACCGTCTCACCGGGGTAAACCAGGAAGTGTCTTTTTTTCAGCTTATGTAACCCTTTCCCTAAACCTAACCTTACACCTGACCCAGAGGACCAACCCTAAACTTAACCCTCTTACTCTTGTGCCTGAACCTAACCAAGACCCTAAACCTACAGTAACCGCCAGACCCTTTACTCTAAACCTAACCACGTGAAGCTATTATGAGTGCTGACAAAGCTAAAAACAGAGCCTATTATCATCGCTACCAATGGTAACAACATACCTTTAAACCCACTAGGAGGTACAAGAGGGGCAGTCTGACCGCCACTTATGGGGATGATAACAACTAATAACGGCCATTTAATGGCTGATAACATTCGAAGTGGGTGGTTCAAGCCTCACCTGGATCGTCTTTCTTTAGTTGGCACGGTGGCATAGTTGGTAGAGATGTTGCCTCTCAGTGAGAATGTTGCTGTATCAAATCCCAGTGCGGGACCTTTCTGGGTGAAGTTTGCATGTTCCCTCTGGGCATGCGTGTGTTTTCTTCGGGTACTCCGGTTTCCTCCCACAAACCAAAAATATGCATGTTAGGCTAATTGTTAACTCTAAATTGTCCCTAGGTGTGAGTGAGAGAGTGAATGGATGTCTCGTTTGTCTCCATGCGTCCCTGTGATGGACTTGCGACCTGTCTAGGGTGTCCCCCGCCTCTCTCCCAGTGACTGCTGGAGATAGGCACCAGTGACCACTGCGACCCAAGAAGGAAGAAGTGGATGAAGATGGATGGAAAAAAGTGGGGACAATAAATAGAAAGTGTGTAACAGTTAAACAGTAAGAAGAAGAAGGGACTTAGGATTAAAGAACACACATGCCACTAAGGAGTAGTAGCAAAGATCAGAGTGCCAAATGAGAACACCAGTGGATGGGTCAACAAAAAAAAAAGCTAAATCAATAGCCGTGTTTCCATCAAGGTTTCTTGATGCGCATTTTGAAGTATCGCATCAGAAAAGGTGAATGGAAACGGCACGATTCGAATTAACTTCCTCTAATTCGCAAAAAAGTTGATACGCTCGCTTGAGGTGGTTTTGGGGTTTTTCGAAACAGAGCTGATGCGCAAAACGAGAGATGGAAACAGATTTGCCGACTCAGTTCTGACGTAGCGAACATTCACGTCATGTGACTGTTCAGCTGTTTCCGCTGTCTCCCCGGATACTGTATAACGCTGCATGCATTAAGATTACATGTCTTTCTCTTCGTCTCCGGACAACATGTAACATCGCTAAAACTAGTTGGCATGACAGAATAAATACAACTTGCCCGATAGCAGCACAAAAATATTCTCTACATTTTGCCGAGATGTGTGGTTCTGTTCCTGTTTTCAACCGCTAATTCCTGTTTACTGTAGACGTGCGTAACGCTGACGTCTGACGAAATGCCGCTTTGCGTGGCCTGGTGGATTCGCTTCAAGCCAGTTGATGGAAACACTTCTGATTCGCATACATTTTTATTTACATTTTTGCGAATTTTCCAAAATTTGCTCAAAATTCGAATTGAAAATAGATGGAAACACGGTTAATGACTAAGAATGTTATGAGCAACTGGAATCCTGAACAAATGAACAAACGGTGAAGCAAACGAGTGGGTGATCACTGTGTAGTTTTGCATTTGCATGCAGATCGTGTGGGCATTGTGCACATGCGAGTGAGCCGGCAAATGAATGAGTGAGGCATGATGGAGGAGACTAAGTGAGTGAGTAATGAGGGTTAGTGATCGGTGTGTTGACAGAAAGTGTCAGCTTTAACCACACTGACCTGTGAATACAAACTGCATGAAGGGGCTGAATCTAAGTGCCGGCTTGGATGTGAACTGACGGTAAAATTGGATGTGAAAAGAATGTAAATAAGAAAAGTAGGTGGATGGTGTTTGCATATTTATTTCCGTCTGTCAGTCTGTTGTCTTTTCAGCATCGTTTTGGATATATCTTCTCTCTAGTCTCTGGCACATGAAAAACCTGCTCCATTTGGACATCTCATTTCCTCAGCTGTGTAATTATAGCAAGTAGTTTTATCTTGGGATATTTTTCAGGGACGGTTTTCTATCCTTGCTTCATGTCATCCCTGATTACCAAAATCAGTAGTAGTTTTATTGGTTCAGACTGAACTTGTAAAACTACCTTAACAAGATCTGTAAGAATTATCACTAGAAAACATTACAGTACAGTACTGTCATCCATCAAGCACATTATTTTATCAACTGAAGTTATTGAAGTTCCATGATTTTGTAGATTATAATGTTTTATCAGTTATGTATAGGGCTCAGAATAACACATTACCTTTAAATATCCAAATGCATTTTGTTAAAAGACAAAGTTGTTATAATCTCAAGGGAACAGAGATACTGTATTTGTAAAACCACAATTCAGTACAAGTTTGAAGGGATGGTCTACCTCAATCCAGGGAATTGGATTATGGAATGGATTGGAGAAGGAAGTTAAAAATGCCAAGTCAATGTGTACATTTAAGAAAATGATCAAAACTGAATAGTTAAAAATATGAATATGAAGTAGCGTAATGTGTATTGTATTACTGTAGTTAGAAAATTAGAAAGAGTTATTAATTTTGTACTATTACTGGAAGATTATTATTGTTTGAACTGATTGTTTGAAAAAGGGGCAGATATAATAAGATTTTTTCTCTTTCTTCTACCTTTCATTTTTTATATATATATTTTGTATGTTATCATTTATGGGATTGTTTTGTATTGTGTTTTTGTATTAAAAAAAAAGAAAAAATGTAATAAACATAAACATAAACATTTTTGCTAACGGTTCATGAGCTGGTTTTTGTTTTGTAAAATGTTTGTGTATTTACTCTTGTAAGAAGAAAAGCACAAAATAATATCAGCGTTTCGTTAGAAAGGAGCTGTACATGGACGGCATGTAGGGAGATTTATGACGCTGCTGTTGTCTGTCCTGTACAGCCTGTGCTACACTTAACCCCATCTAACCCCAGCAATACAATACTGCCCATGAAATGTCAGAAGAATTTGCATGACATGAATGCACAAAATGTTCACCGTTGCTTCTTTTCTAACAGGCTTTCACTGTTGTGCTGCTCGCCTGTCTCTCTCACCTTCATGTCTCTTTGTCTCCTGGCCTTTTTTTACCATCTCTGGCTGCAGCGGACCTGTTTGACCCTGTTGTAGTCTCCTTCAGGGGATGTCTCTTGGTGATCAAGCTCCATTATTTATGCTGCATCGTATTTCACCATCAGCTTCGCAGCGGAGCAGTTGAGACAGATTTCTTTGACTGTCACAACAGCACTGAGACACAGCAGAGGTTGGAAGTTGAATTAGCTCCAAATAGAATTTAATTTTCACTATTGTCACCTGTTTGGCACCCAGACGACATGACTAGCTTGGCTTGTACTTTTGACACTCTGTGTATGTGTGTGTGTGGTGGTGGTGGGGGTGGGAGGGGGTGCATGTGTGCGAGTGTGCATGTGTGTGTGTAATATAGTACGATTTAATTTGGTCTGTGCAGTGGCAATTGCAAAACTTGTGACTTTGTGTATGTGAAATACATTTATTTTAAGACATTCTATGTTCATTATTCTAGAGTTTTGCTTAGATTTATTAAAGAAAGTCCGACATTGGCATCTCCCAGACTGAACGATAGCAATGCCTCAGAACAACATACCGGTACTGCAGGAGATGGAGACATTTTTCTTTTGATTGATGCAGGAAAAATTGAGTCCTTCTACAAGTAGTAGAATACATTTTTGTGTCCAATAAGTTAAGAATAAATCCGGCTCCAGTCAATCAATTATCAGACTTCAGCCACAGCACCTGGAACTTCTTTGGCATGAAACTTATAAGCAAATGAATGAGTAAATAGATAAATGAATAAGAACTGTTGAAGTTTGAATCAATGTTTATGGATTGGCATCCTAAGACCTGCTGTGCTGCGCATGAAATGAATGTGGTTATGTGTGTGTGGGAGTAAGTAAAGAATGGTTTGAAAGCTCAAGTGAATCTTTGGATTTGTTCTTAGCTGTATAAGAATGTATGTATGATTTATTTGTCCTTGGGAGTTGAGAAGTGTTTGTGTTTGCTGAATGGCATTAGGGGTTTCAGATAAATAATGTTTTCAGTTTTTCTGATTTCCCTGTTGTCCTTTTTTGTGTTTACTGTGGATAAAACCGTTTTTTGATCACCGTACTTTCCGCCCTTTAAGTCGCTCCACCCTATATGTCGCATCAGTCCAACTATGTCCAACAAAGTGGAAAAATCCATAAACGTGTCGCACCTCCGTATACGTCGCATCTATTATGCGTCACCGCTGACGCGTCGCGTATGTTACGCGTCACCGCAAATGGCTACAGGAGCGTGCACAGTAGGACTTTAACAAGATTTAACACTTAAAAACAATTATTTGTTTGCTGAAAATTATAGCAAAGATGTGTCTGAGCTGAACTTTTCCTTAATAAATGCACGTAATGGTCAAATCAGCTGAATTAAAAAAATAGTTTCGCTACGTCGGTGCTGCAAAGCGTGCACGCGCAGCGAGCGGATACGCTTCATTTCTTTAAAATTTAACAAGATAAACAGCTAAAAATATATATATTTGTTTGCTGACATTATAGTAAAAGTGTTTCAGAGCTTAACTTTTCCTTAATAAATGCACGTAATGGTCAAATCAGCTGGATTTAAATTGTTTCACTTTGACGGTCTTCCAAACGGTCACGCGCGCTGCGAAAATAAATTGTAAATAAATCTAATTTTCGCTCAAACACGTTGTAAATGTCCATCCAGTGATTACTTTCTGTAAGTTTCATCAAAATCTGTCCTGTGGTTCATGAGCTATTTTGCTAACAAACACTGATGTAACAGTAGTTCAGAGCTCCAGAGAGCAGGAGGCCGTGCTGCGACAGAGTGAGTCCGACCAGATGAATCTGCTGTCGGTCAGCTGGGAACGGTCGGTGGACCCTAGCGGCCGAAAGTGGTACTGCGCCCCTAGTGGCCGAAAGTGGTACTGCTCCATTTTTTTTCGTCAGAATGAATGGAAACGGTCATATCTCAGCCAAAAATTGGTCTAAAAATATGGGAAAAAATCCCTAAATATGTCGCTTTGCCGTATAAGTCGCAGGACATGAAAATTAGTTTTTAAAAAACTGCGACTTATAGGCCGGAAAATACGGTAATGCGCATGTCACTTGGCACAACATGTCACAATAGCCTTGGCTCAAGCTTTGACCACACCCAATCATGGTTCAGGCCAGCTGGGCAAAAAAGGTGTGCAAAGGGGAAAAAAAATGAAAATGAGCTAAATAAATGGGATTTTTAGAGTCTGTCTTTTTAACGGCTCAATTAATTTGACAAATTATTCTTCAAGTGGTACTTACGTCTTGCTGCATGGGCAATGTCTCATGACAAGGAGAAGACAGCGGTTGGAGGTTGATGTGGCATTAAGTAAAAAAGGGTCGTGATTATAGAAACTCTAGACGGGCCACAGGTGCAGGTGTCAGCTCAAGTTAGGCTGTGCGCCTGTGTGTGAGCGTTCACATTTGTGCGGTGTGTGTATGCATTCGACTGACAGGGTGTGTGTCTCAAGAGGCAGAACGTTGATTTGTGAGTATTGCATTCCTGTAATCTGCTCAGATCAGATCAACCAAAGCCAATAATGCAACACGGAGCTGAAGACCACACCACTCTTTCTTTTTCTCCCACTTCTATTTCTTTCTTCCAGTCTTTGTGTCCCAATCCAGTCAGTTGATTTTTATTTACTTATTTATTTATTTTCACTGCAGCGGGAGCCAGCTTTGCTGCAGAGGAAAAGATGGAGTAAAGATGGAGAGCGAAAGACCAAGTAGAAAGAGTCAGGAAGATTGATGGTGAGAAATGGAGATATAGGACTCAGAAAGCGACTCGGAGAACAGAGGAAGAAGGTGGTTGGGATTGAACAGTAAACGATTACCTCTCTGCTTGCGTGTGCTTCTGTTAGAGCCTGATACAGAATCAAACAGTGCTCTTTCTCTAGTGACACACACACACACAGTCACAGACAGACACTCACACTGGCCACAAGCGTTTGAGTTTGTTTTTGGCCTGTGCTGGGTGGTGCTTGGCAGAAGAAATTAAGCCTAACAACCGTGGCATCTGTCTCAGCAGCAGGAGAGTCCCGCCTCCCCACCCACACATGACCTGCCCTGCTTTCATTCACTGCGCTGCCTGCTGCCAGCCTCAGGATGGGCCGCTGCCTCTGCCACTGGCTGCCACCCCCACCCCACCCCCCGCCGCTCCAACTCGGCCTCTCTTTACTGCCAACCACTCTATTCCCGCGTCCATGTTTCCCCCTCGAGCAACAACCAGGAGCCTAGTGATATGGCCGCTTCAAATATTCATAGCAGCCATGCTGCAACACAGAGCACTCTGCTCCCCTCCATTTTGAGATGCAATTCTCAAGCTGTAGCTGCTGCTGGCCTGAACACCATATCTGTGCCCAGAGTCAACTACTTTGTGCACACGAACTGTATGCATCACTAATGTTAAGCTGTGCTTTTAAATGTTCAGTGGTCTCCCAAATGATTGTGTATGGAGCTAAATATAAAACCTACTTTCGTGTTACCATCAGCGGTCTATCCACTACCCACCCTCCCTCTCACTAAAGGACGAGTACAACCGTCAGATTACTGTAGGGGAAAAGCAAACCAATGCAAAGATGTCTCATTGTTATAATTAGGCAAAGCTCTGCCAGACTATTATACAAGCAAAGACTATTAAGGACATACATGTATCCGAACTTTTCTGAATTTACAAACTATGAAGAGATTTTAGATAGGGATGGGGCAGATCCGATCCAGTATCGGTATCGGTATCCGATACCAGCATAATTTAAGTATCGGATATCGGATCCAACCTGCCGATATTTCCGATCCAGCTTCAAAGAGCACTTGTGTTCCATCATATTCTGTGACTGCCGTCTTAACATTATGTGAGTTAAAACCAATGAAGACACTCACAACAGGAAACTCACAAACTTTAACAGTATAGTCTTTATAGTATAGAAAACATTCCAAAATACACATAACTTTATAGTCTCAGTACAAATATTTCATTATACAGATTCACATACCTGAACAGTATCGGATCGGAAAAGTATCGGTATCGATCGATACCCGTTCTTAAGTATCGGTATCGGATCGGAAGTGAGAAATGTGGATCGGTGCATCCCTAATTTTAGAACCATCTTTCTGTGAACGAGCTGCATTTATGCATCTCCCAAGAAAATACAGGACAGAGAAACATTCATGTGAAGCAGAAACAAGTGTGTTTTTGTTTCTCTGCTTTCACCACCAAACGTCATTTCGCCTCTCTCCTTTCATAAAATTACCCATCCAATTGCTCTTTTCTGTTCTTCCTTCTTTCTTATATGCTGTCATCACTTTCTTAGTGGTGTTTCAAATTCTCATTTTCTCTTCCTATAGTTTTCATTCTCATCATGCAGAAGCACTGCTAGCCCAGACGCCTGCTGATTACCCCCATATATACTTGTATCTGCAAGTTATTTCTCTGGGGGTGGCATCCAGTGTATGCTCTCCACCATACTGTGTTATCTGGCTCATCAAGTGACTTGGAGTGGATCAAGAATTGTGAGGGATACAGCTTGATGCTGTAAGTTCAAGCAAAGAAGTGGCCCAGGGAGACAAGCACTAACAGCGATAAACACAATCGAGGATGATGGTGTTTCTATAGCAGTCTGATATGAACTGGGCATGGTAACAATACGCCATCATTTGTTAGGGCCTGTCATCAACTTAATGAAGATGTGAAACTTTACAGTTGGTCCAGCAACAGTTAGTAAACTAGATAAATGAGATGGCTGCTGGAACAAATGTGGCAGCTTAGTCACAGCGCATGAGCTTGAATGTTTTTGTCTGAATATTTTAACTACATTGTGGTTCCTAAAACCCATCATTGATCATTTTTGGTTGGTTTGCTTCTACTGTTTGGATCACTAATGCTCCTTTAGGGAGAGGTTATCATGTAACCTATTTCTCCTGTCTCTTGTCCCCGCAAGTGCTAAATGGCAAGCCATATTCTTAAAAAAAAGGTGAGAGAACATGGGGAAAAAAGGCATTGTGCAGCGCAGAGCCCTTATTAAAGCTGTCCTCCAAGGGTGCCCTTTGACAGGCTTCCCTGTAAGTCTCCCCTTTAATTGGAGAGGGCACAAAAAGAAAGGTGCTGCCTCAATCACAAATTAATTCTATAACTTTAAGGTTGGTTAGGAAGAAGAGAGAAAGAGAAGAGAGAGAAAGAGAGCACCCGCTTCGAACGTTATCAACCAATAAATGGCCATTATCAGTTATTATCATCCCCATACCAAGTGGTCAGACTGCCCCTCCTGTACCTCCTAGTAGGTTTAAAGGTACATTGTCACCGTTAGTAGCTATGACAGCAGGCTCCGTCTTTAGCTACGTGTTAAAGTTTATAGTAAAGGGTCTAGCGTTAGGTTTAGGGTCTTGGTTAGGTTTAGGCACAAGGGTAAGGGGGTTAAGTTTAGGGTTGGTCCTCTGGGTCAGGTGTAAGGTTAGGTTTAGGAAAATGATCATATAAGCTGAAAAAAAAAAAAACACTTCCGGATTTACGGCAAGACGCAGCCTACTCACAGTGATAATAACGCTAATAACGTTCTTTTGAACCTGCTAGGAGGTAAATTGGACAGTTTTGCCGCTGTATATGGGGATGATAACAACTAATAACACCCATTGAATGGACTGACAACATCCGAAGCCACTGAAGAGAGAAGGAGAGACTGACAGGGATGTCCTTAGATGATGACCAAGCAAAAATTAAATGTAAACACACTGAAGGTTTGATAGGTGAGATGCGATATTAACATCCACCTAAGAAACCGGAGGCATGGTAGAAAAGGAAGAGGAAAAGGCAGTTTGGTAATGGAGGAACATGGGCTGACAGGTGCGTCAAGGGTGGTGCAAGGAGAGGAGGGGAAGGACAATGGGTGAGGAAGTAATGGAGGGAAACAAATAGAAATGGCTGGTAGAGAAAAGAAAGAATGGTGTGTGTGTGTGTGTGTGCGTGCGTGCAAGAACGTGTGAGAGCGAGAGGTAAAAGAGAGACAGGCTGATTTCACCAGAGTTGTTGCCTGACTGTCCTCCCTTAATGGGGTTTCCATGACAACAGTGTATAAGAGAGTGAGGCTCCAGTGTGTGGTATGTGTGTGTGTGTGTGTGTGTGTGTGCGTGCGTGCGTGCGTGCGTGCGTGCGTGCGTGCGTGCGTGTGT
>JBBPBX010008696.1:0-28248 GCA_038048925.1 Garcialebias charrua
TATTGTCGAGGCAGCTTATCGGAGTTGTGGCCGCAAGGTTGTTGGTGCCTGTCGTGGTGGCAACCCTCGAACCCGGTGGTGGACACCGGCGGTGAGGGATGCTGTCAAGCTGAAGAAGGAGTCCTATTGGGCCTTTTTGGCCTGTGGGACCCCGGAAGCAGCAGATAGGTACCGGCAGTCCAAGCGGCATGCGGCTCGGGTGGTTGCTGAGGCAAAAACTCGGGCGTGGGAGGAGTTCGGAGAGGCCATGGAGAATGACTTCCGTACGGCTTCGAGGCGATTCTGGTCCACCATCCGGCGTCTCAGGGGGGGAAAGCGGTACGCGACCAACACCATTTATGGTGGGGATGGCGTGCTGTTGACCTCAACTCGGGATGTTGTGAGTCGGTGGGCGGAATACTTCGAAGACCTCCTCAATCCTACTGGCACGTCTTCCACTGAGGAAGCGGAGCCTGGGGACTTTGGATCGGGCTCTCCAATCTCTGGTGCGGAGGTCGCCGAGGTGGTTAAAAAGCTCCGCGGTGGCAAGGCTCCGGGGGTGGATGAGATTCGTCCTGAGTTCCTTAGGGCTCTGGATGTTGTGGGGTTGTGTTGGCTTACGCGACTCTGCAATATCGCGTGGACATCGGGGGCAGTTCCCTTGGATTGGCAGACTGGGGTGGTGGTTCCCCTATTCAAAAAGGGGGACCGTAGGGTGTGTTCCAACTATAGAGGGATCACACTCTTAAGCCTCCCTGGTAAGGTCTATTCAGGGGTTCTGGAGAGGAGGGTCCGTCGGATAGTCGAACCTCGGATTCAGGAGGAGCAGTGTGGTTTTCGTCCTGGTCGTGGAACACTAGACCAGCTCTACACCCTCAACAGGGTCCTGGAGGGTGCGTGGGAGTTTGCCCAACCAGTTTACATGTGCTTTGTAGACTTGGAAAAGGCATTCGACCGCGTCCCTCGGGGGGTTCTGTGGCGGGTACTCCGGGAGTATGGGGTACCAGGCCCATTGATATGGGCTGTTAGGTCCCTGTACGACCGGTGTCAGAGCTTGGTCCGCATTGCCGGCAGTAAGTCAGGCTCGTTTCCGGTGAGAGTTGGACTCCGCCAAGGTTGCCCTTTGTCACCGATTCTGTTTATAACTTTTATGGACAGAATTTCTAGGCGCAGCCAAGGTGTTGAGAGGATCCGTTTTGGTGGCCTTAGAATCGCTTCTCTGTTTTTTGCAGATGATGTGGTCCTATTGGCTTCATCAGCTCGTGATCTACAGCTTTCACTGGAGCGGTTTGCAGCTGAATGCGATGCGGCCGGGATGAGGATCAGTTCCTCCAAATCCGAGGCCATGGTCTTGAGCCGGAAAAGGGTAGCGTGCCCTCTCCGGGTCGGGGAGGAGGTCCTGCCCCAAGTGGAGGAGTTTAAGTATCTCGGGATCTTGTTCACGAATGAGGGAAAACTGGAGCGTGAGATCGATAGGCGGATAGGTGCAGCGTCCGCAGTGAAGCGGGCGCTGTACCGGTCTGTCGTGGTGAAGAGAGAGCTGAGTCAAAAGGCAAAGCTCTCAATTTACCGATCGATCTACGTTCCCACCCTCATCTATGGTCATGAGCTTTGGGTTATGACCGAAAGAACAAGATCTCGGATACAAGCGGCTGAAATGAGTTTTCTCCGCAGGGTGGCTGGACTCTCCCTTAGAGATAGGGTGAGAAGCTCAGTCATCCGGGAGGGACTCGGAGTAGAGCCGCTGCTTCTCCACATCGAGAGGAGCCAGTTGAGGTGGCTCGGGCATCTGGTTAGGATGCCTCCTGGACGCCTCCCTGGTGAGGTGTTCCGGGCATGTCCCACCGGGAGGAGACCCAGAGGAAGACCCAGGATACGCTGGAGGGACTATGTTTCTCGGCTGGCCTGGGAACGCCTTGGGATTCCCCCAGAGGAGCTGCTCCAAGTGGCTGGGGAGAGGGAAGTCTGGGCCTCCCTACTTAGGCTGCTACCCCCGCGACCCGACCCCGGATAAGCGGAAGAAAATGGATGGATGGATTGTCAGCTTTATCCAATTCATAGCAAAGTAGGTAGGCTGTTTTTATTTTATCTTCAGCACTCATAGTCTGTTACTCATGGCTGTAACTACACAATTGTTCTTCTGAAACAAACGTTTGAGGAAGAAGACACAAACAAAAAAATTAAGAACTATATCTCTGTGAAAATAATATTTATTGTAACAGTTTATTTCTCTTTTCTTTTGTAGCAATATTATCTGTGGAGAAAGCAGCCCAAAGTGAACCTATTCTCAGAACCATCAGGAGAGAGAGAGAGGTGGCTCTACACAGGAAGCCCTCAGGAGTTTGCAACAGGACAAAGATGCCATGACTTCACAGTACCAATCACAGGTAGCCAATACATGTAAATTGTTTAAAAAATTTTGAAGCCATATTAAATATTCCACCTGCATATTGCTTGTTCTTAATATTTCAAAAGAAGCACACATTATTTTTTTTCCAATAAATGTTGCAATGAGTGTTGAGGCAGCACAAAAAAGGTCCTGGGTTTAAGACCGGGGCCTGGGCTCGTTCTGCACGTTTTCATGTTTGCATGGGTTTTCTGAGCCCTCTGTTTTCCTCCCACAGTTCAGAAACATGTATGGTTATACTGCCTTCATTCCCAGGCCTCTCTTGAGAAAGACACCTGTGATCTCTGTGATTTACATCATTAAATAATGGTTAATGAATTAATAATTAATTTGTGTTCAACCCTGTGTGATATTTCCCCCAGCTTCGAGACAACGAGCAGCAAAGTTGCATGTGTGCAGAGCAAGACACACGTCTGTGTGAGTGGGAGGGTCAGGTGGAGAACCAACCAGGAAGCAGAGGACCGCCGGCGCATGATGGAGGATGTTCAGTCAGACAAGGCCACGATAAGCCGGCCTCTCACCCAGAACCGAACACTGAAGGACCAGTTGGCTGAGATACGGAACGACTTTGTCAAACTGGTGAGGCTAAATTTTTTAATATTTTCTCTTCTAATACAGTATAATGTACTTAATCTTTCAATTATTTGTTGCTGAATTATTGTATAAATCGAACATTTATAAATAAAACAAATCTTTCTGTTGATGGAAGCCTTCATATATAAATGAATCGTCCTGTATTTTCCTGCTTTTGTTAGTTTCATCAGTTTGTCTGTTTTAAAACACTTTAATGCACATTCACCCTCTCAGTGTTGCCTTTATCATTACTGTATTATTATTAATAATACTCTGCACGCTACACAAAAAAAAACTTTCAAGTATTTCTGGTATTGATATCCATCTTCCTTTCATTTACTCCAGCTGGAGCTGCAAAGTCAGGAGACTCAGGGTTGTGTAGAGCAGCGAGACCAGGTCAGGTGGTGGACCATCTGAAGCAGTACAGGAATGTCAACTAATGGGACCTTATCCTTGTGATGAAACAGTGTTCAACTTGTGTTACCATATAATGTCTGAGAACTTCTTACTATCACCCAACATAGCACACGAATCAATAGAGCTGTACATCTTCCTGACAACTTGGTGCTTCTCCATGCCCTTCATGTGTAACTGATGCTTCGATTTGTTTAGAACATGCACACACACAAACACACACGCACACACAGCCCGGAAGGAGTTTGAGGAGCATTAAGTAGAACCACTCGATTGAGGAAGAGCTTCTACCCTGATGCTGTTAGACTCATGATGATTCTTTAAAGGGCATGACCCACCATGTTTTCAAATTGCATCGCCATTAATATTTATTAGTTTATTTAAAAATAAAACAGGAGCGTTTATTTATATTGTAGAGAAATAAAGCTAAATGTGTTATTTCATGATTTATAGCAGATTTTAGCATGCAGCTCCGGGAAAATCTGCCCCTCTCCATATATGGGCATTGACATCACTGAAGTTTCCGCCTTGGAGTTATAGGCGGAGTTATAACAAGCATGCATCAACTTCTGACCAGAGAATACAACTAATAAAAACAATGTGTGGGACAAACCTCAGACTTTTACAACTGTCTTGTGTCATTTTAATATTTCCTCAGTAATAATTGTACAACTGTCTGCTGATCAGCACAGCCGTGCACCTCCCTCCGTTGCTCAGAGGGGAAAAAAAGCGAATCATATTTAATATTCCCTTGTTAATAAATCTGACTGTTGATTAATCCCGCGGTCACTCACTGATGTCATATTCTGAGCGCGCACCCACTTTTTATTTTCTCCCCGCGACCTGACAGCCAGGTCGGGAGTACAGAATTAAAAAGGCAGCCGCAGAGGAGCTCTGAGCGCACGTGCTCCCCGCAAGGCTGGAGCCGAGCCCTGACCAGAAGGAACGGGGAGCCGGGACAAGATGCGCGGCTGGCTCCTCTCATGGGGAGCGAGTGAGAGCAGCGTTTTAACCGCAGCGGTGTTATATCTTATTAAAAAGTTCTAATAAATAAATAAAAACGAAGTGCTGGTCCAGCTGTACACACAACTGCACCAGGAAATATTTAGAGATCACGCATCCACGTAGGACACAATCAACTGCAGTTCTCTCATAAACCTCCATGGTGAAATCACTCCTGCCTTCTGGGTGGAGCCTTCAATGACGTGATTTCACACTTCGGCAATCTTCGGCCGGGTTTCCGGATTCATCCGGGACTCGGTTGTTTGTTTTTTAACTCTCGCCTGGCCCAATTGCAAAAATGAAAATAGACATCATATTCTACTACAGTAATTGTCCAATATGATAAATTGTTGCTGTCATTGTGGGTGTTGTCCTTTAACCAAGATAATTGCCATGAAGAATCACGTGATTTTGTTGATCTGTTTCATGTTGTTGTGTTCATACCATACACGCTCATACAGACTCATGTTCATGCTGCTGTTCGATGTGATGTTTTTGTGCTATTAGTGCCTAGTATATTTTTAGATAATGTTAGTTCATATCTTAGATGTTAATGTTTTTCTTTTACATTTTATTGATAGATGTCACTGGGACTGTTTCACAGCATTCACCAAATGTGGTGCGAATGACAATAAAGACCATCTGACTGTCACGCAAGGCATTGCATCTGTTATTTTTATTTCTTTTACTAATATAGTCAATTACCGTGATACGTATCACGTAATAACGTGATACGTATCACGTAATAACGTTTGCAGAACTTGATCAAGTTTTACTTCATGCTTGGTCTAAAACATGCAGAGATAACGTGATACGTATCAAGTAATAACGTGATACGTATCACGTTATTACTACATAAGCCCCCAAAAATATTTTCTCCAGGTGGCAGCACTACGCTTCCGTAGTTTTTGATGCTATTCTCAAAACTGTCATTTTTGGAAGTTGAAATGAAACATTTTTGTTAATTTTGTCTTGAATAAAATACACCCCAGGTTGAAAAGTATAAAAATTGTATTAACACTATTAAAGAACAGGTCTTAATTATTGTTGTCATACAAATATTTCCATCACATTAAAGAGACAAACTGAAGACGTTATTTAATAAACATGAGGGTTATGAGGGGATCCCTGAACTCAAAAACTTTGAGAACCCCTGCTCTAAACATTCCAATAAAGTCTTTATATTTCAATTTTCATGTTCCTGAAGCTCCAAATCCTTTTGTTGGTGTGTTTAGATATTGTCTCCTTATTTTATATTTGATAAGACTAAAATATGAGACCTTCACAGGAATCCGTTGTGTAAAGCCCCAGCCGAAACCTGAGTCAGAACTTTCATCAAACCTGAAACAGTTTGTCCTCATGACAGAACCTGCTCCTGCCCAGACCTGGACCCCGAACCATCTGAGACCAAACTGGGAGGAAAAGCTCATCAATAAATAAAAATCTGTATAAAAGGATCTGGTGTTTGTACCTGGTTGTTTTTGCACAGGTCGGCCCACATGCTGGTTCCGTCTCCTCCGCGCATCAGGACGTGGTACGTGAAGAAATAGATCCCGGGGATGGAGCACGTGAACTTCCCGGTGGTGGGGTCATAGTGGTTCCCCAGGTTGGTCACCACGTCATCAAACTTGAGCACCTCGTAGCCCTCGTGCTGCTTCTTCAGCCCTGCGTAAAAGGCGATCTTGGGCACGGTGCTGTATGTGGCCGCGCTCACGGCGCCCGCGCCCGCGCTGGGTCCTGGGGGTCCCGGTAAACCGGGTCTACCCGGGTCACCTTTCTCCCCAGGTGGACCAGCTGGACCGGGCGGTCCCGGCTCACCTGGAGTCCCTCTCGGACCCACTCTTCCTGCTCGTCCGGGATCTCCTTTGGCTCCCTGGATGAAAGTGGGCAAAGAGCGCACGAGGCTGCCGTCTGGGAGCGGGTCCGCTGTGGCGGTGCTGCTCGGGGATCTGGTACCAAACGGGTCGCACAGCATCCTGCAAGTCCTGAGCATCTCGTAGTGTGCAGCAGTTCCCCCTGAGCTCACCAGAACCGGGATGAGAACGACCAGAAGCAGAACCATGACGACCCCCAAGACCCCAGCAGCCACCAGCCGCCTCCTGCCGAGCAGCCGGAGCGCAGGACGGTCCTGCTGCCTGCTGGCTTTAGGACCAATCTTGATGCGTTCAGGACCCGCTCCAAGGAGCAGGACAGAGCAGGAGCTGCGCTGTGGACTGAGCTGATGGACTTGTTCACACAGGGACCCCCCCGTGACGTGTGGAGGCTGCTGGGTGTTCAGTCTGCAGCCCAGTCAGACCACAGACTTCATGGTCCCAGGTCCAGAAGGAAAACCTGCTCCTCTCCCACAGTCCAGCTGTTCTCTGCTGGTTCTCTGCTGGATCAGAACCAGCAGTCCCACCCGGGGAGGCGCGCACAATCAAAGGCGCGTGACCACAACACAGAGAGAGAGAGAAGAATGAAACAGGGACAGGGTGTCCAGCTCACACAGAAGACAACTTGTCAATAACAACTAATAATAATATGAATTGTATTATTGCTATTATTATTAATGTTATTATGATCAGTTCATCATTATTATTATTATTATTATTATTATTATTATTAATTTATTATGATTATTAATTATTATTATTATTATTATTATTATTATTATTATTATTATTATTATTAATGTTATTATGATCAGTTAATTATTATTATTATTATTATTATTATTATTATTATTATTATTATTATTATTATTATTATTATTATTATTAATGTTATTATGATAAGTTCATCAGTATTATTATCATTATTAATGTTATTGTGATCAGTTATTCATAGTCACAGTGTTGTAAAAACTCACATGTCAGATCCAAACAATGATTCCATTTAAGAAAATGATCAAAACTGGACTATGGAAAAAATATATATGAAATATTGTTATGTATGTTGCATTTTAGTTCGATAATTATGGTGAATTGTTCTTTTTTGTTTAGTTACTTAAAGATGATTGTTGTTTGATTTGATTGATTGTAAGAGGGGCAGATATAATAAGATATTTTCTTCTTGCTGCTACCCTTCATTTTATTCAAGTGTTGTACAAGCTTAGTTTGTGGTATTGTTTTGTGTTGTATGTTGACATGAATAAATTTGAATAAAATAAAATAAAGAATGACGTGTAAGTTACGACTGTCAAACATTTATTCTGTTTCGCTGCTTGTTTTAGCGATGCAGCATTTATAGTCCACACATAACGTTTATAAAAGCGTCATAGATCGGAGGCCAGTCCAGTCATTTATCATTTGTCTGTGAGCATCGAGTGAAGTGTCAATACAGCCTCCAGATGTCCAGCTGTGGACATCTGAAGGACTGGAGACTGAAAACACCAGGTCCATGAGATTAATAGTTTTTGCTTTTTTTTTTTACTTCATTCTCCAAACCATTCCCTAATCCAATTCCCTGAATTGAGGTTGACCGACCCTTCAAACTGGTTCTATATTTTGGTTTAACAAATGTTTCTATTCCCTTGAGATTATAATAGCTTTGTCGTTTAACACAATATATTTGGATATTCACAGGCAGTTCATTTTTATGAGCTCTGATGAATTCAATTTATAACGCACTTTTCATTAGTGAAAATCTCAAAGTGCTACACACATTGAATGCTACACACATTCATACACCGGTAGCGGCAGACTACCATGCAAGGTGCTTTCCAGTCCTACCGGGAGCAACTCGGGGTTAAGTGTCTTGCCCAAGGACACAACGACACATGGTGTGGGGAACCGGGATTCGAACCGCCAACCTTCCGATCGGGGGACGACTGACATTACCACTACGCCACGGCCGCCCCCTCTCTCTCTATACATAACTAATGAAATATTATAATCCACTAAGTCATGGAACTTCAATAATTTCAGTTGATAAAATAATGTACTTGACAGTAATGTTTTCTAGTGATTATTCTTACAGTTCTTTTCTGTAGCAAAAAAAATAGGCTCTGTAAATGTTTTACATGCTTTACCCCAAACATCAATACAATAAATTAAGTGTGGAACAATGATTGTGTTATACAACAAATACAGAGCTTTATCATTCAATAGGTCTCTGACTTTGTACAGTACTGCAATCGATTTAGCTATTTTTATTCTTACAGAATTTATGTGATGTTTCCACGTCATTTTGTCATCAATGATAACACCCAAAAACCTCACCTCATTAACACGACAGATCTCAACACCATCAATCTTAAATGGAGCATCAACAGTTTCCTTTTTTTTTAACTGAATATAATGTAATTAGTTTTATCTAAATTCAATGATAATTTATTTATTTTAAACCAATTTTGTATTTTAACAATTTCTGTCGTCATCAACTCAAATCTCTGTTACCCAAACAAAAAAATGTGGTATCATCAGCAAATATGATACATTTAAGGAGTCCTGACACTTTTACCAAGTCATTCACATATAGAATAAACAGCTTGGTACCAAGTACAGATCCCTGAGGGACTCCACATGTAATATTGTAAAGGTCGGATCTTACATCATTTATTTGCACAAATTGTTTTCTGTTTCTCAGATACCCACTGTACTGCTGGTCCTCTGGTACCATATTTACTTAATTTGTCAATGAGAATGGTGTGATCAATAGTATCAAATGCTTATTTTAAATCAACAAAAATACTTGGACAATTTTGTTTTTGATCAATAGCAGTAGTTATTTATTCCATAAATTCCATGATAGCCATTGACGTAGAGTTTATTTTTTCCTGAATCCATACTGACTATTACTCAGAATACAGGTAGTCCTCGACTTACGACGGTCTCGAGTTATGACGTTTCACGGTTACGACGCATCTCCCATTAAAAAAATAATAATAATATTTTGAAGTTTTACGTATTACACGTAGCGGCGGAGGAATGCTACACATTACTCTCTAAAAAAGCTAAGTCTGGTCCTCTGGACATTTAAAAAACAAAACTGTACTGTGAACTCTGTTTTACGTCGTAAACGGAATGGAATACAACAGATGGACCGAGCTGGACGGCGGTTTTACGTCGTAAATGCAATAGAGAATACGGAGGAGGGACGGAGGAGGGTTCACCAAAGCATTCCAAAAGGAAATGAACTATTTTTTCCCTTCAATATGGCTCCCAAATGTATGTGTTTTTTGATAGTTATGTAAGGTACCGTGTTAGGATTGGCTAAGTGCTTGGTAAAATGCAGTACTGTACGTATAAGGTGCAGTATGTACGTATGTTCCGATTTACGTCGAAATTCGGTTTACGATGCCGCATAGGAACAGATCTCCGTCGTAAGTCGAGGACTACCTGTACAGTATTTTGTTTATCAATGAATTGGTCTAATCCAATCACAAATAGTTTTTCTAAATTTTTTGAAAACTGTGGTATAGGGACATTTGAAGAACTTCCCTAACACAGAGTTAAAAGGTGGAAACACTCTTGAACCAGAAAGTCTGTGGTTATTTAGAAGTGCTTTAAAAATCATAATGTAAACATAAAGCAGGAGAAGTTTTTAACCTTCTGTGGTGATGATTAATGAATCAGGTGTTTTCACCTGTGGTACTCAGACTTTTTATATTGTACATTAAGATGAATGTTTTATTTTCACCACCCTGTTGGTCGTTGGGAACTGGTGCCTATTCCCAGCAGTGACTGGGCGACGAGCAGGGACCTTCCTTCACACAACACTGACTCTGGGTCAGAGACACCTTCTAGTCTTGGTGGTGGGATTGATTTAAACACAGTGGTGGCCCCGGGGTCAACGTCTGCCGCCTGCTTGGACTGCATCGACAGGCTGACGAGCTGATAATGTGCAGTCTGACCAAACACATCCAGTCTGGAACCTTTCAAAGGGATTCATGCACATGTTTTACTTAAACTGGTCACTGGTGGGAAAATAACTCCATTATTTGAGTGTTAAATTATCCATCCATCCATCCATCCATCCATCCATCCATCATCTTTACCCACTTCTTCCTTTACAGGTCATGGGGGTCACTGGTGCTCATATCCAGCAGTCACTGTGCCAGAGTCGGGGGACACCCTGGACAGGTCTCCAGTCCATCACAGGGACACATAGAGACAAACAAGACAAACAATTCACTCTCTAACCTAACATGCATGTTTTTGGTCTGTGGGAGTGTAGTGGGCATGACAGTGTCCGCTATGATACGTCTTTTGAACTGTTCCAGTGATAACCTTTACTGACCTCTCAGTAAACAAGACATTTACTACAAATTATTCCATTAGTTGTAATCTGAGAACATAGTCACCAAAAGAGACTATTGGCTTCTTTAATTTATTCTAATGTAATCAAAAGAATAACATTTTGTCATTCTCATGATGTGCTATTATGCTGTGTTATTCTTTAATGTGAATGATAATTAATATGCTGGTATATTCTGCCCGTCTATTCAAAAGAACTATGTCAGAGTTGAATTTTATGTCAAATTGTGCTTTTTAGATTTGTTTTAGAAGTGTTAAGACGCTAATCCAAGTATTTTACCTCTTGGAGTCTATGCGTCTGTCTTTTTCCTAAACATTTCTCTCTGCTTCTGGCTGTAACCTTGAATCCTGATAACGTGAAAGTGAACTATTTGACGTGTCTCTTTCTCTCCTCGCTTGGCCCACGGACCAATGAGGAAACTGTGTTCTAATTTTTAGTAAGAGTGCTTTTTGTTTTACGGAACACTTCAGAGTTGGCAGGGATGTGAACGCTGCAGAGTGAAAAAGACAGCGAGACCTGAAAGCTCACTGCCTTGTCCGCTGATTAAGTTTGGTCAAAAGCAAAAGACTAACTTATCAGTGGAACTGATGGACGTCTCCATCCAGTTCACCGAGCAAAATCTCTCTAGAACTTTCTTGAGGAATGCTTTATTTTGAAACTAACCCAGAAGCTGCCACTGTCTTTGACGGAGAAAGCAGGCCTCACGACACATCAANTATATATATATATATATATATATATATATATATATGTATATATTTATATATGTATGTACTGTATAAGAAAAATATATATATATAATTATATAAATATATAAATAAATAAATAAATAAAATTGAAATTAACAAATCTAAACCCCGACACACACCCCCCGTCTCCAAATGTGCTGTTGCTATGTGTTGTTGTAAAGTGCACTTAAAAAGGGAAAGAGAAGGAGCAAAGGCTGGCATTATGCCAGTTTCCCCTCCACTTCAACTCTAACCCAAGCCCTTACTGTCTAAATTCATAATTGTGAGTGAGCATAGGCACGGGGGGCGAGAGTGATGTCATCCCGCCACCCATAACCATAGTGCTCACCCCAAATTCCTATATGTGAATTTTATGAGGATGTTTATGAGTGAATGTCTAAGGTGTATAATAAAATTGAGTCCCAGGTGGTTCTGAACAACAGAGATGTAAAAACATTGTAGCATACCCGAGTCTCAAAATCTCAAAAGGCCGCCAACAGCAGAACCAACAGCCCACATCCACCAGGGCCGCCAAGACCCCTACGAACCGCAGTCGGCCCGTCGCCCAAGAGGACACAAAAATCCTACATGGACGGCACGGCCAAGAGCGCCCGCCCAACTGCCGACAGAGCCAGGAAGCACCGGGAGTGGGCCCCCACCATAGAAAGGGCCCACACACCGGCCATGCATAGTCCCAGACCATCATCAAGGACATCCACTCAGTCCCCACCCCAGAAGAAATACTACACCCACCCTTCATACTAACAACTTTCAGAACACATAACGCACTAGACACCCAGGCTGGGTCAACCTGCCCCCTCCCATGGGACCAATCACGCTCCCAGACACCCAACCCCCCAACACATGAACCCCCAACCCACCAGCGAGTCGAGGGCCCCCCGGCCCGAGCTGGGTACCAGAGCGCGGGTAGTCCATAGTCTGGCGACCCGCCCGCCAGAGCCCAAGATCCCCGATCCCCACCAGGCCCAAGCCCGGGGACGACACATCCTCAGAATCCCTAGCTCCCGGTGCCCAACCCGAAACCACCCCAGCACAGCCGGGTCACCAACCGGTGACCCATGACCGCCGCCACCGACCACCCGAGGGCCCACATGCCGCCCACAGCAGACATCCCCCAGAACCCCCCCGGTCCTCCCCAGGTTAAAGGCAGGGTCCTCCCTGCCCAAACAGCCCCAACCCCCCGGCGCCCCAAACCCCAACCTCCCCCACACCAGCCCCAATGCCCCACAAGGCCAGATCCCAGACCCCCCACCCTCACTACGTAACGGAGCCGATCAAAGAATGCCAGATAGATTGATCCGATGTGTCGGCAGATGCTGTTTCAAGACTAATATGATCTAACAGAAGATTTTTATACTGATTAATGCTAAGATTATTTTTATTTTTCTAATTCAGGAGTATGGTTTTCTTTGCGATGCATAAAGCAGTGAAGATCATGCGAGATTTATTTTTTTCTAGTGTAACATCTTCAAGGATAGCCAATAAGCAAACAGATGGAGAGAGTGGAATATTACATTTCAGACATGTAGACAAGTCCTCACATACCGTGACCCAGAACCTCTGAATGGGTAGACAGAACCAGAGTGCGTGAATATAATCATCAGGTATATTACTTGTGCACTGTGAGCAATTGTTGGATGATGTAAATCCCATCTTAAACATTTGCTGACCTGTATAGTCATATACAGGTCATACAGTCATATTTCCATTTGTGTCTTTAATACCGTATATAGATGTTTTTTCTTTGTTTAATTTGAGTTGGTTTGTTAAAAAGCTCCCTGATTTATTACTGTGTTCAAAATGTTCTAATCGAAGCCTTTCTACCAAGAATTTGTTCTTTTTATCAATAAATTCATTTAACTCTAACTTTGTCTTGGCGTAGTTTTTCTGTATATCTTGTCCATGTATACCTTCTAGTAATTTTATGGATTTCTCTAATTCCTCAATACGTTTATTTTCTTTTTTCTTTTTATTTGTTGAATAGGATATTATTTTTCCTCTCATAACTGTCTTCCCAGCCTCCCAGAGTGTACATGCTGATGTTCCTGTCAAGTCATTACACTCCAAATACAGTGTCCATTCATTTTTAAAATATTGTATAAATTCTTCGTCTTTTAGCAGTGAGGTATCTCCAGTTTCTATTTTTTGGGTTTTCTTTATTATTAGCTAAATTTAATGTTACTGGTGCATGATCGCTGACAGCAATAGGGTGTATCTTAGTGTCTGAAATGTTAGTCAGCAATGAATTGCTTACTATGAAATAATCTAGACGAGAATAAGATTTATGCACATGTGAAAAGAAAGAATATTCTCTGCTATCAAGGTGAGGAGAACGCCATGTATCGCAGAGTCCATAATCACTCTTGTACTGTTTTACTATATTTATGGATTGCCAGCCTCGTTGAGCTCCTACTGTATTTAGCCTCTCCATTTTATCATCTAAACCCAAGTTAAGGTCACCTCCCATTACCATTGCGTAGTCCATGTGATTTGATAGAATAGAAAAGAGATCATGAAAAAAAGTGGTGTCGTCCACATTTGGTCCATATACACTAACAATACAATATCTTTGACTGAGTATGGGTAATTTTAATATTATATATCTACCGTGAGGATCTATAATTGTGTCTAATATTGTGAAGTTAACATTTTTATGTATTAGTATTGCTACCCCCCTCTGTCTCGAATAATAGCAGGCTGAAAATACATCAGGAAACTCAGCAGATTTTAGCTCATCCACAGTTGATGGTAATCTATGAATTTCTTGGAGTAACACAACATCTACCTTTAATCTTTTAATCTTGTTAAAGATTCTATATTTTTTATGTTGGCTACTGGCTCCATTAATATTCCATGTGACAAACCTTAAAGTGCCCATACTTGCGATTGTGAGAATATAGATAAACCACACCCATCATCACAAATATAAAAACTAATAAAACACCCAGGTAAAAACATAATCTTTGAGGGTTGATTATTTATCATTAAGAAATATTCTAAGTGTTGTTCTTGAGGATACATCCTTGTTGTATTTCTTTATGAGGTATTTGTGTGGATTGACATGGGTGTATATCTGCCCTTGTGCCTGTGTGCTAATAAAAGATATGGAGAAGACAAAAGAAAGAGACAGAAAACATAAAACTAAAAGAAAAACAAACAGGCAAAAAACAACAAAAACAAACAACCGCTGTGACATTGTTCACCTTCACCAGTGCAGACACCGAGCTATGCTTTAAATTTCATTTACAAACACCAGTTAATTCATCTCCAGTGTAACAAGCATTAGACCAGGACTACTCAACTAAACCACCCACGAGCCACAATCACTTAAAGCCAAGCATTCAAGATTAATTTATCAGTACCTCTTATCATTAAATAGCTTTGTTTTATAATTAAAGCTATGATATATATATATTTTTTTTTGTTATGTTTATTATTAAATTGTACCCACTGATGGACCATTTAGTTCACCAGCGGGCCTGACTTGGCCCGCGGGCCGTATGTTGAACAGCCCTGCTCAAAACTAACCTGTCATTGATCCTCTTAATAAAGCCACGGAGTCACGTCCCGTTCCCTGTACATCTGTCCATTTACATAAAGCCTGTCAACAGTCACTGTCGCTCTCTTTCTTTCAGAAATATATTTTTTTCTTATTGGAAACAGAACGCGTCTCCGATCCAGGATCTCTTTGGGAAATTGATCATTTACGCTGTAGTTTGTTCCTCGTAACTCTCTGCCTTGTTTGATGACCTGTATTTTCTGCTTATAATGTTCAAACTTAGCGACAATTGGTCGGGGACACTTGTTATCTGATTTTTTAGATCCGAGCCGGTGAACACGATGGAATGTGATCGATCTTACCGTTTCGTTCGGGAGTTTCAGCTCGCGTTGAATGAAGTCACGGATAGTAACTTCCGCGTCTTCATCTGCTCGCTCCGGTATCCCAGAAAAATCAATATTATCCCTCGTGCTTCGACTTTGTAGTTCGAGAATAGACTCTTTGAATTTCCTGTTGTCATCGGAAATCCGTGTCACTTCCTCTGTCAGCTGTTTCACATCACCCCTTAGCACTCTGTTCACCTCAGCCAGTGACGTCACCTGAGCCTGGCTGAACTCCAAAGATTCTCTGAGTGCAGAGAATTCCTTGTGAAGAATCTCAACTAAAGCCAATCTCGCATCTAAGCTAGTTAGCTTGTTATCAATAGACTCCAACACCTTCGTAAAGCTCTTTTCAGGAGATGTGGAAGAACCAGGTGAGCTCGCCGAGCGCGTGCGTTTTGATGTGTGTGCGGGTGTAGGTGTGGAGTTTCCCTGTGTTTTACCCATCACAAAGCTGTCAAGACACTCGTCCAGATATTCCTCCAAATCCCTCACGGTCTCTTCGTCCAGTTTTGTTTATTTTAATCAAGAGGCACAGGTTAATACGAATAGTATTTTTATGTTTTTAAATTAAATATATTGGCTTACCTGAATTTTAATCAAAATTGTTTGGTTTACCTATATCTTGCCATGAAACATGCAGCACAGCTCTCCTCAGACCTCAGCCGCTCATCACCAGGTGCAACAATCAGTGGCATGGAGGCCCAGATTTGCTGAAGGTAATTATTTTGTTTATCTTACAGGTAGTGATGCCAGGTGACGGCGTGGGTTTATTTCCACAAGGTACTCCAGAGGAAAGGAACAAGACGAATGGGCAAGGCAGGTCTGGCAGGAGAATGAAGGGCTGAATCTTGACAAGTATGGCAAGCAAGGAGCAGGAAAGGCAGGTCTGGCAGGCTGACGACAGGCAAGGCAACAGGGCAGGATTCAAGTAAGCAGCATACTGTGGGCGTAAACAACAAGGTAAGTCGAATCACTAAACTCTCAGGTTATCAGGCTGACGGCATAAATACAAAATAAAGCTCAATGCTCCAGCGTCGGGTCACACTTGGCTGCAGCCTTAAATAGGGATGTTCCTCATCAGGTGGATGACCGTCAACTGTTGTTAATTGGTGGCCATCTCGGAGAAGGGCTGCAGACAGTGAGACTCCTACACAAGAAAGCATTGTCTTGTGGGTTACATAAGCTTGGAATGGGTGTAAAGTGTTGGGAACACTTGTTCAGTCATTTGCATGTTCTGAGTTGTTCGGTTCCCATTTTCATTGTGCCATTTCTTCATGGTGTGGGTTTCATGGGTTGTTGTGTGTTGTGATTTTCCTTGGGGATTGTTGCTAAGGCATAGTGGTATTCTTTATCTAGTGAGGATTTTGAGCTGCCTGACAAAAGCTTTAATTGTGTGTTTAGAAAATGTTAAAAGCATACAATGGTTTTGTCCATGTGAGCTGAGTGACATTTTGCAAACTTTTCCCCTTATATTTTTATGTTCCAAAAGCCAAAATGGAGTGTGCAAAGTTAGAAGTTGTTAGGATTTCTGGCTCGAGGGCCAAGGAGCGCCAAGGAGCGAACCCAGTGGTGCAGGTAGGGACTCAGACACGAAGAGTTACAAAAATAAACACTTTAATAATGATAAACAAGGAGCTGACAGGGCAGCTTAAACTTACAGAACTCATGGGCCGCGGAACAGGCTGGCAGAACAGGACAAGGGATACCAAACGACGACGCAACAAGGAACAGACTGGCAGGCAGAGTATATATACACATACACAAGGTAGGACATAATTACAAACACCTGGGAACAATTGGGGACACAGAGCAGGACTGGGAAACTAATTAAGCCTGAGACATTAATAGAAACTAAACTAAAACAGGATCTAGTGAATTTAAGCTAAACATGAAACTAGGGGCAGGTAAACATGGCGCAAGGAGATAAAACTAGGAAATACAGAACAGGCCTGGAACTAATAAAACTAAGAACATAGATCAGGTACTGGCTGAAACAAGAAAACACCACAAGAGAACAGACAATGAAAGACCAGGAGATGGTGCCATCCTTAGAGTACTCTTCCCCCAAGGACGCCCCTCGGCGACCCCAGAAACCCCCCCAAAGAAAGGCCTCGATGGGCAGAGGGAGGAACCACTAGGATGGAGGGCAAAAAACACAAGGGCCAGGGGAACACAAGGGCCAGGGGAACACAAAGGAGCACAAGGAAAGACACAAGGGCAAAAACCAAAAACCGACCAGGACGAGACCCGGGGGCTAAACAGGACGGGGCCCGGGAGCTAAACAGGAGAGAACTACAAAACTTAACACGATGAAAACATCAATGGATCAGGCGGGCGGCCAGGAAACCGTCCATCACCACGAGGCAGACCAGGTAGGCGGCCAGGAGACCGTCCATCACTAGGAGTCCGAGCTGAAGACACGAGGAACAAAGACGAGACCCTAGGGCAGCCGACGGCGTGGGAGGCACCTTCCTGGGACCCCCGGAACACGAAACGTGTGGATGGAGCCCACCAGGGCTCAACCGGAAACAGGAAATGTGTAGGTGGTGTCCCCCACGTCCCACTCGGAAACAGGACACATGTGGATGGTGCCTTCTAGGGCCCACCCGGAGACAAGAAACGTGAGCGGCTCCCTCCTGGGACCCCTTGGAACAGGAAACGTGTGGGTGGCGCCCTCCAAGGCCCATCCGAAAACAGGAAACATGTGGGAGGCGCCCTCCAGGGCCCTCTCGGAACTAGGAAATGTGAAGGGCTCCCTCCTGGGACCCCTCGGAACAGGAAACATGGAGAGCACTCTCCAGAAACGCCGGAACTGTGGCGCCCCCTAGAGATGCTGAAACTGTGGCACCCCCTATAGACACCAAAACTATGGCACCCGCTAGAGACACTGGAACTGTGGTGCCCTCCAGAGATGCCAGAACTTCTGAAGACATAGGAGACACTAGGGACACTGGAGACATAAGAGACACTAAAGATACATGGAACACTGGGGACAACAGCGACACTAAAGATACTTGGGACACTGGGGGCACTAAAGATACTTGGGACAATGAGGACAATGGATACACTAAAGATACTTTAGACAATGGATACACTAAAGATACTTTAGACAATGGATACACTAAAGATACTTGGGACACTGGGAACAATGGAGACACTAAAGATACTTGGGACACTGGAGATACTAAAGACACTTGGGACACTGGGGACAATGGAAACATTGAAGACATAGGAGACACAACAGAATCAGGAGACAGAGGAGACACAGAAGACTCAGGAGACACAGAAGACTCAGGAGATACAGAAGACTCAGGAGACACAGAAGACTCAGGAGACAGAAAACTCAGAGGACATGGGAGACTCAGAAGACATAGAAAACTCAGAGGACACGGGAGACTCAGAAGACATGGAAAACTCAGAGGACACGGGAGACTCAGAAGACATAGAAAACTCAGAGGACAGGGGAGACTCAGAAGACAGAAAACTCAGAGGACACGGGAGACTCAGAAGACATTGAAAACTCAGAGGACACGGGAGACTCAGAGGACACGGGAGACTCAGAGGACACGGGAGATGGGAGACTCAGAAAACATGGGAGACTCAGAGAATACGGGAGACTCAGAGGACACGGGAGACACTGGAGAAGCAAGAGACACTGAGGACACTGGAGACGTTAGAGAAACTGAAGATACTGGAGACGCTGGGGACATTGAAGACATTGAAGAGGCAGGAGATACAAGAGACATAGACACAGGGGACACAAGGGACATTGGAAGCACTGGAGACCTAGATACAGAGGACGCATGAGACACTGGGAGCACTAGATCCCTAAACACAGGGGACGCTGGGGATACTAAAAGCACTGGAGACCTAGACACAGGGGACCCTGCAAACATGGGAGACACTGCAGGCTCAGGACAACCTACAAACATGGGAGACACTGCAGGTTAAGGACAACCTACAAACATGGGAGACACTGCAGGTTCAGAATAACCTACAGACATGGGAGACACTGCAGGTTCAGGACAACCCATCAGACACGGGATACATTGACACTGGAGACACTGCAGTTTCAGGACTACCTGCAGACACATGAGACACTGGAGACCTGGGAGTCAATTGAGACATGGAAGACACCTGAGACATGGGAGTCACAGGACCTGCTGCAAGCTCTGGGACGACTGTTGCAGGCTGGAAGCTTGTTATTGCAATGGGTCTCAAAGTCCTAATTTCAGTCAGGATCTGCTGGTATGCAGGAAGCTGGGCCAGACCGGGCTGGGAAAACAAAAACCTCTCTATAAGGGAAAGAATAGTGTCAATACAGTCTGGATTGTCTCAGGCAGAGGTTAGTGAACATACTAAAATTTGATTAATTTGAACAAAGTCACTGGTCTGGAGCTGAGGCGAGTGGGACCCAGTCTCACCGAACTGAGCTGGAGCAACCGTACGTGTCGGAGGTGTGGTGTCGAGCTCCGCCCCCACCGGAATCCTAGGCGGTGAGGCAACGGGACCCGCCCCCACAGCGACACTGGAGCTAGGCACAAGGGACTTAGTCTCGTCGGACTGAGTAGGAATTGTTGGCCGTGCTGGAGGTGTGATGTCAAGGTCCGCCCCACCGGAATCCCAGGAGGTGAGGCCACGGAACCTGCTCCCACAGCGACACTGGAGCTGATTCCTGGAAACTCAGTTTCGTTGAACCGAGTAAAAAACATTGGCAGTGCTGGAGACGTGGACGACTTCCGGGTCCTTCTTCTGCCGCTCCGACGGCGGCGCTGAGGCCGAGCGACAGGAGCCAGGCACGGTTCGTCCTCTCCGGATGTCCATCCTGACACAATGAGAACGGCTGGAGAGGGAGACGGACTGGAAACGGACGTCAGGTGGCCTTCTTGGAGCTGGACCCTTCGTTTTTCCTCCTCTAAAACCAGAAGAGGGGAGGATAGGATATCCACCGCCTGACTACAGTGATCTTGAAAAAGAACGGGTTCAAGGCGGAACCCGCCGCAACGGATCATCGGCTTTATCTGGGACTCGAACAAGAAAAGATGGTGAGTAAAACTCCAGAGGAGACCCCCGCCCGCTGGGTTCTGTTGTGGTCGCGTCGTACTGTTAGGATTTCTGGCTCGAGGGCCAAGGAGCGAACCCAGTGGTGCAGGCAGGGACTCAGACACGAAGAGTTACAAAAATAAACACTTTAATAATGATAAACAAGGAGCTGACAGGGCAGCTTAAACTTACAGAACTCATGGGCCGAGGAACAGGCTGGCAGAACAGGACAAGGGATACCAAACGACGATGCAACAAGGAACAGACTGGCAGGCAGAGTATATATACACATAGACAAGGTAGGACATAATTACAAACACCTGGGAACAATTAACTAGGAACACAGAGCAGGACTGGGAAACTAATTAAGCCTGAGACATTAATAGAAACTAAACTAAAGCAGGATCTAGGGAATTTAAGCTAAACATGAAACTATGGGGGCAGGTAAACATGGAGCAAGGAGATAAAACTAGGAAATACAGAACAGGACTGGAACTAATAAAACAAAGACATAGATCAGGTACTGGCTGAAACAGGAAAACACCACAAGAGAACAGACAAGGAAAGACCAGGAGATGACGCCATCCTTACAGAAGTAATAAAAAGGAAATTGGGAGGAGAAGCATTTTGATGTTGTGTCCTCGTTAGTATAGTGGTAAGTATCCCCGCCGGACACGCCAGAGGTTTTGATTCCCTGACGGGGAGTAGAAAAAGCAGGGTTTTGGTACACATGCTCTAAATCTGTGGTCCCCAACTTTTTTGCGCCACGGACAGCTTTAATGTCAGACAATATTTTCACAAACAGGCCTTTATGGTGTGGCAGATAAATACAACAACAACAACAACAAATAAAAGATACAACTCCACCCACAAAGGTCCTTGGCCAAAATGTGAACCGGTGACCTTCTAACTGTGAGACAACAGATCAACCATGTGAGCCACTCGTGAACCGTTATGCAAATTTTATTGAAACCATGTAAGATTTGTCACCCAATTTACATCAAAACCCAAGTAAGTTTTGGAGTCAACCTAAATCAAGCTGGCCACCAGTTACCTGATCTTCGCTAACATAAACATTAACACAACCAGGGGCAGCCGGCCAACAGGGGGCGCTAGGGCGCTGCCCCACTGGAACTTCTGGAGCTATTCACCATTTTACATTGAAGACTTAAAAAATAATTAAAATGAAATAATAAAATAAAAAGGAAATTGGGCATCTGGTTAGGATGCCTCCTGGACGCCTCCCTGGTGAGGGGTTCCGGGCATGTTCCACTGGGAGGAGACCCAGAGGAAGACCAAGGACACGCTGGAGGGACTATGGGAACGCCTTGGGATTCCCGCAGAGGTGCTGCTCCAAGTGGCTGGGGAGAGGGAAGTCTGGGCCTCCTTACTTAGGCTGCTACCCCCGCGACCCGACCCCGGATAAGCGGAAGACAATGGATGGATGGATGGATGGATGGATGGATAATAAAATAAAAATATTTCAAAATATATGCATATATGTTTTTAGTTGTGTAGGATAAATATTTCATGAGTAATGATGTTATATTGTTTTTTTGAAAAAACGTTTTACGATGCCGCATAGGAACAGATCTCCGTCGTAAGTCGAGGACTACCTGTACAGTATTTTGTTTATCAATGAATTGGTCTAATCCAATCACAAATAGTTTTTCTAAATTTTTTGAAAACTGTGGTATAGGGACATTTGAAGAACTTCCCTAACACAGAGTTAAAAGGTGGAAACACTCTTGAACCAGAAAGTCTGTGGTTATTTAGAAGTGCTTTAAAAATCATAATGTAAACATAAAGCAGGAGAAGTTTTTAACCTTCTGTGGTGATGATTAATGAATCAGGTGTTTTCACCTGTGGTACTCAGACTTTTTATATTGTACATTAAGATGAATGTTTTATTTTCACCACCCTGTTGGTCGTTGGGAACTGGTGCCTATTCCCAGCAGTGACTGGGCGACGAGCAGGGACCTTCCTTCACACAACACTGACTCTGGGTCAGAGACACCTTCTAGTCTTGGTGGTGGGATTGATTTAAACACAGTGGTGGCCCCGGGGTCAACGTCTGCCGCCTGCTTGGACTGCATCGACAGGCTGACGAGCTGATAATGTGCAGTCTGACCAAACACATCCAGTCTGGAACCTTTCAAAGGGATTCATGCACATGTTTTACTTAAACTGGTCACTGGTGGGAAAATAACTCCATTATTTGAGTGTTAAATTATCCATCCATCCATCCATCCATCCATCCATCCATCATCTTTACCCACTTCTTCCTTTACAGGTCATGGGGGTCACTGGTGCTCATATCCAGCAGTCACTGTGCCAGAGTCGGGGGACACCCTGGACAGGTCTCCAGTCCATCACAGGGACACATAGAGACAAACAAGACAAACAATTCACTCTCTAACCTAACATGCATGTTTTTGGTCTGTGGGAGTGTAGTGGGCATGACAGTGTCCGCTATGATACGTCTTTTGAACTGTTCCAGTGATAACCTTTACTGACCTCTCAATAAACAAGACATTTACTACAAATTATTCCATTAGTTGTAATCTGAGAACATAGTCACCAAAAGAGACTATTGGCTTCTTTAATTTATTCTAATGTAATCAAAAGAATAACATTTTGTCATTCTCATGATGTGCTATTATGCTGTGTTATTCTTTAATGTGAATGATAATTATGCTGGTATATTCTGCCCGTCTATTCAAAAGAACTATGTCAGAGTTGAATTTTATGTCAAGTTGTGCTTTTTAGATTTGTTTTAGAAGTGTTAAGACGCTAATCCAAGTATTTTACCTCTTGGAGTCTATGCGTCTGTCTTTTTCCTAAACATTTCTCTCTGCTTCTGGCTGTAACCTTGAATCCTGATAACGTGAAAGTGAACTATTTGACGTGTCTCTTTCTCTCCTCGCTTGGCCCACGGACCAATGAGGAAACTGTGTTCTAATTTTTAGTAAGAGTGCTTTTTGTTTTACGGAACACTTCAGAGTTGGCAGGGATGTGAACGCTGCAGAGTGAAAAAGACAGCGAGACCTGAAAGCTCACTGCCTTGTCCGCTGATTAAGTTTGGTCAAAAGCAAAAGACTAACTTATCAGTGGAACTGATGGACGTCTCCATCCAGTTCACCGAGCAAAATCTCTCTAGAACTTTCTTGAGGAATGCTTTATTTTGAAACTAACCCAGAAGCTGCCACTGTCTTTGACGGAGAAAGCAGGCCTCACGACACATCAAATCCATAAACACGCCGAGGTATGACCGGACTTCATGGGCCCAGAACCTGTGAAGCTAAACTGCTTCTCAACTCTACCAAACGAGACAGACGTCTAAACAGGTACAGAGTTACGGATGTTTAATGGAACGTGCACGGGAGTCGAGCTGGATTTCGTATGGAGAAGTGTCATTTCTGGTTAAACTCAAAATAGATTTTCCTCTCTCCATCTTTAATCTATTCCTCTTAAACCTCTCTTATCTCAAATTCTAAGCTGGTAACTACATTTTAAGCTAAGAGCCACAGACTAAGTATATTGACATCCTGTATTTATGTCTGTTGTTGCAATTTAAATGTGCTGACGTGTTAAATTGCAAGAAACGTGAAATCTGTCAATCAAGTGTAATGGTGTTAATTTTAGTTGATTTATTTTAAATAAATGGTAGTGTCCTTGAAATACCAAACTAAGTTAACGTTTCCATTGTCACTCTATGGCTTTATGGTTTATTTGTCCATCATAACGATCACAGAAATATTGGGTAAACTGAAAAAGAAAGAATCCGTAAATTTTTATTCAATCTGAATAAATAAGTAATTAAGATATATAAAGTGAGTCAGTTTAATATTGACCTCCCTCATATATCCTATAGGATGTATGAGGGAGGGATATGTTGTGGGTGTTAGACTTAGCGTTTCTAAGTTCAAGTTGGACAATGCGACTTTTAGGGTGGAAAATATGGTAGTTTAAACCTGATTATGGGGCGGCCGTGGTGTAGTGGTAATGGCAGTCGTCCCCCGATCGGAAGGTTGGAGGTTCGAATCCCGCGTCCGGCCACCATGTGTCGTTGTGTCCCTGGGCAAGACACTTAACCCCGAGTTGCTCCCGGTAGGTCTGGATGGCGCCTTGCAAGGCAGGCTACCACTACCGGTGTATGAATGTGTGAATGAATGGGTGGATGGCTGGTATTGTAAAGCGCTTTGGGGCTCCTCACAGGGGGCTGGAAAGCGCTATATAAATAAGGTCCATTTACCATTAGTTTATTTACTAACTTGTGTTTGGGCGACCTTATTATCCCATGAAGTCGGTGAGTTTGTGAGATCTTTGTCTTTTGTGGAGTCATTGAACGCCTTGTAAGGTTTGATCTGATTTCGATGTACCCATTTAGCAATTGGCTCTTTGCGGCCTTTGCTGATTTTGATTTCGTAGACGACTGAGGACACTTTGTCTGTTATCAGATGAGGTCCAGTCCACCTGGGCATTAGTTTGCGGGCGAGAGTTCCGGTCTCGGACCCTCCTTTCCCGGTTGCTGGGGCGAACGTATAGTACCAGACTCTGTCTCCCACTTGGAGTTCATTGTGAGAGGCCTTCTGGTCATAGTACGCCTTGCGTCCTTCAGCGGATTTTTCCAGGTTTTTCTGGGCGAAAGCAAAAGTGTTTCTGAGGTGTACATTCAAATCTTTCATGTATTGTTGTGTAGTGTAGGCTGTCGCCATGGCGGCGTCGCCTGGTTGGTACAACAGGTGTAGAGGGAGAGTCATTTGTCGACCGGTCATCATCTCGAAGGGAGAGATGCCAGTTGATGTGTGTGGAGTGGCTCTTATGGCCATGACGACCTGAGGGAGTTTCACGTCCCAGTCCATGTGGTTTGCAGCCACGTATTTCTTCAAAATACTCACTACAGTTCTGTTTGCTCTCTCTACTTAGCCTGAAGCATGTGGGTGGTAGCCGACATGAAAGTTGACCTTGACACCTAGCGTCTTCCACAGTTCTTTCATCACTTCACCTGTGAAGTGTGTACCTTGGTCTGAGTTCACCCTAAGGGGAAGTCCAAACCTTGAGAATATATGATTCATTAACAACATAGCAATGGTTTGTGCTGTGTCGTTAGGAGCTGGTAGGCATTCTACCCATTTGGTAAATGCACAGGTTACCGTGAGAAAATATTTATTTCCTCTAGAGCTCTTAGTGAGTGGTCCAACCCAGTCGATCTGGAGGTCAGACCATGGGAATGCAATGCCTCTGCTTTGCAGTGGTGCTCTGTGAAGTGGTCTGGTTGGCTGAAACTGGCCACAGACCACGCACCCTTCAATGTAGTCCTTGACATCCTTTTTCATTCCAGGCCAATAGGCAATTTGTTTTAATGCCGTCAGCGTGGCTTTATCTCCTTTGTGTCCTGCGGACGGGAGATCATGGGCATGAACTAACATCACCCCCCTTTGGTCATGGGGAACCACGAACACAGGTGAGGACGTTGGTCCATGAGCGAAAGTTAGGATGCCCTTGATTAGTTTTAGCTGTTTGCGCAGCTGATAGAGGACTTTAAGGTCTGGATCAGAATCCAGTTCGTCTTTAGACGGAGTATATTTGTCTGGATCAGTCAGGTACAGTATCATGGAGTTGATAGCAGGATCCGACTGCTGTAGTTGGATGAGGTCTGGGTCATTCAGTGCAGGTTGTACAGAGACTGCATGGTCAGCAAGTCTGGCTATGGCCTGTGTACGTGTGACTGCCATAACCTCAACAGTAGGTTGTATTGACAGAGTCTTGATTAACCAGGAGGGGTTAAAGGACCATAGCCGGGAGGGACTCGGAGTAGAGCCGTTGCTTCTTCACATCGAGAGGAGCCAGTTGAGGTGGCTCGGGCATCTGGTTAGGATGCCTCCTGGACGCCTCCCTGGTGAGGTGTTCCGGGCATGTCCCACCGGGAGGAGACCCAGAGGAAGACCCAGGACACGCTGGAGGGACTATGTTTCTCGGCTGGCCTGGGAACGCCTTGGGATTCCCCCAGAGGAGCTGCTTCAAGTGGCTGGGGAGAGGGAAGTCTGGGCCTCCCTACTTAGGCTGCTACCCCCGCGACCCGACCCCGGATAAGCGGACGAAAATGGATGGATGGATGGATGGATGGGTCAAAGGACCATAGCTGACCTTCGTCGGCTCCTTCCTTGGCTAAAGAATCTGCAATGTCATTGTAGTGCTTGTCATCGCCTGGGACTCTTGAATGTCCTGGAACTTTCTTCCAGTAGATCTGTAAGTCGTGTGATGTCACCAATTGATCACACGCTATGAAAAGCTCTTTGTGTTTGACCACTTTTCTGTCGCTTGTTAGGAAACCGTTCTGTTTCCACACAGCAAGTTGACAAGCGAAACTTAAACGAGCATAGTTAGAGTCCGTGCAGATGACTAGCATCTTGATGGAGCATTCTACTACCATCTGGAGAGCTATTAGGATTCCTGCAATCTCAGCATACTGAGAAGTCTGAGAGCCTAATTTGTAGCCGAAAGTAATCTGTTCTTGGACATGGGCATGACCTAACATCAACCCCCTGTGGTTATGGGGGACCACAAACACAGGTGAGGACGTCCATCCATGGGCACAAGTTAGGATGCCATTGTTTAGTTTAAGCTGTTTTTACAGCTGAGAGTAGACGGTACACAGGAACCTTATAGGTTTCGGCCAACGTATCTTCATACGCTTACCTCTATCTGTGTAACTCAGGTGTGTCTCAAACGTCCGTGCAGTCGCAGGTGTATCTGATTTGTCAGTCTGCGATGGGTCACTGTCGTTGTAGTGTGAGTTTGCCCCCCCCCTTGTCTGATGAGGGGTCCACGAAATCCTTAACAATGATGACCAAGTGACTGTCAGCGTCTGGTTGACTGTCATTTTCTGGACTCAAATGCTTCTGAACCAAGGTTTCATCGAAAGCTTGGTTGATTGCCGAATTACAAGACCCAGAGGACAGTACAGCGTCTTCTGTGTGGGATCCTTGGATCTCAACACCTTTCACTACCTGTGGTAGGTAGTGTTCAGTGAGTGCTGATTGTTTCAGCTTGCAGAGGAGGCTTTCTTGTTGGGCCTCTTCTGCCTCACCTGTTCTTGAAGGTTCACTTACCGGGCTCTCGTCCTTGGATGAGGTGTCCCTTGTGTCCTCTGCGGTACTTGCGGTTAGGTAGTCTGTATCACAACTAGGAGGCACTTTTATTGGCAGGGGTTTTCTCACTGTTGCCCACATTGTCTGTTGACCATAATCTATAATCGCGTCGAAGCGGTTTATAAAATCTTGGCCAACCAAAAATGGGAATGAGTCAAGTTTAGACACAAATACCGGGTGGTATAGTGTCATTTCGCCAATATGCATGTGAACCATAGCTATAGCTGTTAGGGTTGTTCTTGTCTCTGTGAGGCCTTGCAGCTCAATAGCACTTTTCACGAAGAGTATTTGCCTGTCAACACCATTAGCTGCGGTCCTTAACTCTTCGAACAGCTTGGCTGACATAATGGTTATGTCTGAACTGCCATCCAGGAGGGCTTCATGCTCAAGGACACCTTCCAGTGTGATAGGCAGGTAAGCTTTATTAGCTATCCCCCTTTTCTTAAAGTTACACAGAAACCTTACAGGTCTTGGCACACGTTTCTGTTCACGTGTGCCTCTGTCTGTGTACTCATGTTCACTGTCAGTATCTTGTCGGCTGACAGCATCATGACCTTCAGGATGTTGTAGACTATCAGCAATTTGTTTGCTGTCTTTGTCATCAACTGTGTGCTCTGAGTTATTCATGTGCTCTGAGTTAACGAAGACAAGGTCACTCAATGTACCAGTTTGGTCATCCTCTGTATCATTTAAGTTTTCAAACAACCAACTTATGTCCACTATCTCGTCAGAGCTTAGAAGTATGGTGCCTTTTTTCTGGAACTTCTGTGACCTTTTGCTAGTCCCGGACTGTCTCGTCCGAGGTGCA